>JACXGM010019236.1:0-18511 GCA_016801145.1 Umbra pygmaea
GTCCTGAAAATGGCACCCCATGATCATGTACGGTTTAGGCTGTAGTATCGGTTTTACCGGAAGAATAAGAATAAGAATAAGAATAAGAATAAGAAACCTTTGAAAAACAATAGGGTTCTACAGCCCTGCTGGAGCTGTGAACCGCGTTGCTTTGCAACGACGGTTCCCAGCCCCTTCGGGCTTGGACCCCTAATAAGAATAAACCTTAGAAAAACAATAGGGTTCCACAGCTCCGCTGGAGCTGTGAACTGCGTTGCTTCGCAACGACGGTTCCCAGCCCCTTCGGGCTTGGACCCCTAATAAGAATAAGAATAATAAGAATAAGAATAAGAAACCTTAGAAAAACAATAGGGTTCCACAGCTCCGCTGGAGCTGTGAACCGCGTTGCTTTGCAACGACGGTTCCCAGCCCCTTCGGGCTTGGACCCCTAATGAGAAACAGTGCTATATCCAAAACATAAAATGACTTTATACTGTACATAATACACTGAAACAAGAATACAACACATACCTGAACAGAGGATAATGAACTACACTTGACAAACGAAAAGACTGAACTAAATACCTAACTAGTGAGGGGCATGTGTACACCTGGGAACTAATCAACAAAACTGATAAGGCAACTAAAACATGTGACAGGGTCACGAGAAACCACTAAAGACAGACCTAACAAAGTACCGAAACTAACCTAAAAGAAACACACACACACCAGGGACATCGTGGCAGGTATATATACACATACTGATTGATTATGGAAATGACAGACAAAGACCAATACAAACTCCAGGATTATATACACATACTGGGCCCTATTTTAACGATCTGAAACGCAAGTATCAAATGCAAAACGCAAGATGCTTTGTGGGTGGAGATTTGACGCAAATCTAAAATGGGTAAGTCTGAAGTTGCTACATTAGTCATAGGTGTGGTGCAGAGCGTCATGTCACATTCCCTTTAAGAGCAGGCGCGCTTTTTCCATGGCGGATTGCTATTATAACAGCGGATTGCTATTGATTTTTATTTTTTACAAAATGTAAATAAAGAAATGTCACAAAGGCATACTTTCCGATGTTTTAGGCTACTCTCACTGAATCACGAGTTTATGAATGCATGGGGATGTTTTTGCAATGTAGTCTAACATTAGGCCTAGTCCTCTATTTATGCCATCAACAAATCCATGATTTATGGAAATAATGTGTAAAACATAACAAGCCACAAAGATTACTTTGACTTTTTGAGGACGGTACTGTAAAGTGCCTTCTCACCTATCCAAACACCTGAAGCACATTTTCAGTAGGATTGGGCATCATTTTGATTTTAACAATTCTGATTCCAATTCCAATTTTTTAGATTTCGGTTCTTATCGATTCTCGATTCCGATTCTTTGATAACTGGAGTTAATACGGGTCACATTGCCTTCTCAGGCAGTATGTGCGAACGTTCAGCACAGATTGTGTCTCCGGCAGTTGAGAACACCCGTTTAATAGGTGTAGAGGAGGCCTGGACACACAAAGTGGTGCAGATTTTTCACCACATAAGCTGTAACGTTTGTGGCACTCTTCCACATTCTCCACTGTTATTTTTCCATTGGCTGCTACCGTGAGCGGAGTTACACACTGCAGTTGGACGCTACCAGCAGTAGGTTTGCTAACGTTATTTGTGTTAGCAATTTGCGTAATGTTAAATCTATCTACGAGAGAATAAAATCAGAGTAATGTTGTTATTCACCCCAATTTTAGTGATTCAGCAATTGTTTAATCATATTTACAGTGCATCCTCCAATGCAAGAAATACAGTGCCTTGCGAAAGTATTCGGCCCCCTTGATCTTTTCGACCTTTTGCCACATTTCAGGCTTCAAACATAAAGATATGAAACTGTAATTTTTTGTGAAGAATCAACAACAAGTAGGACACAATCATGAAGTGGAACGATATTTATTGGATATTTCAAATATATTATATTATATATATTCCAAAAAATATAATGCAAACAATGCATGATAAAACCAGCAATGTAGTCAAAATATCAAGAACATTTAGTTAAAAACCCTAAAAAACAGACACAGAAAAACAACTTAGTGAGCATGCTGCCATCTTGGATTTTGGATCACGATGTTAGAATTATATGATATACAGCAGTGGCGGCTGGTGATATTTGTTTTGGGGGGGGGCGCTTTTGACCTAAGCAGTACTTCAAACCTGGGTTAAGCCAACCAGCACTAATTTATTTAAACAACTATGTATTTAAGAAGAACATAACAATTCAATACAAGACTCAAGAGTCAAGTTACAAACATAAGAATAGAGTGACTCTGAATTAGTTATTTTAAACTATCCTTCCACCTACTACCATAAAGCAGGTTAACTACTTGAACATAAATTTTGCTCTCCTTTCCTTCTGGCCAGCAAATTTCTCAATGACTCTCCGATTAAAGTCAATCATCTCAGTAACAAGCCTCTCTTCCATGGACAGCATGGCCAATGCATTCAGCCTCTCCTGGGTAATGGTGTTTCTAAGAAATGTTTTTATTCTTTTCAAGGTTGAGAAGCACCTTTCAGCTTCAGCAGTGGTCACGGGTGTGGTAATGACAACTTTCAGGAGAGTGACAGTTTCGGAAAAGACTTCTTCAAGATTATTCTCCATAAACAGCTGGAATAGGTCCACAGCACCACGGCAGGCTCTGAATTCTTCCTTGCTGTAGATGAGACTGAGCTTTGTCTTCAGCTTGCTTCCACTGAGCATTGGGTACGCTTTCAAGGTGCTGCTCAGTGCATCTTCAGGAAAGGTATCCTTTTATCCTGTCCCCCTGCAACAAGGTGGCACAGACAAGGTGGTCTGTAAAGGAAAAGCGCTCTTTACTGTGTCCCAGGATGGTGTCACAGAAATATAGGGATAATTAAAAAAATATTTTATGTAAATGTAAGGTAGTAGCCTAGAAGGCCCCATTGTCACTGTTGCTATGATTTTTTAAATATAATTCAAGACATTTGAGTTCTTTGTCCCATACAAGACACAGTAGTTTGTGTGTTGCCATGTTGTTAGACTGTATTTTTCACTGTTATATGAAGGTCAGCATTATAAGTGGTGGCCTACTTTATTTTATTAAATCTGTTTTAAACAGCCCATTCAGTTAATATCTTAACACAATAACTTTGTTTGGGTATCTTGCTGCAGTTTGTGGGTTTAAGTTGTTTTAATTAATGTTAGCGAGGTGTTTTGTTGTAAGGTAATTGTGGCTAGCAAGTAGTGGAGCAGGGTGAAGCAGTAGCATTTAAGTTGACTTAATATTTAATTTGATCATTTATTTTTATGTTGTCATTTTATTCTTTTCAGGATGCTGTATAATATTAAAACTGATTTTTTTGAGGATTTATACCAAACAAAAAATGTTTTCTTGAATCTGTAGAATATCATATGCAGGCAGAACAGCTCTGCAGTACAACAATAATGTACATTGGTATTTTTACTGATTTCTATAAACTCACCTCTGCTGCGATCCTTTCACGATCTTCTGGACTGAGCGCCCGACGCCTCTTTGCTGGCCGAGAACCACTGCTTTGGTCACCAATGGAATGGAGAGTTTCTGTAAAGGACAAAGACAATATATTATAATATTGGCAAAAGAGAAAGAGGGTTAATAATGAAAGAGAAAGCAAATAATAATCATATTACAGAAATACAGTTACCTGATCTTTTGTATTTCCTGTTGGAACAGTTGGATGCTCCCTATGATATGGACCGAATCAATGTTCTTCTTCTGGAGCTTGGCATAGAGGAAGTCCACATGTGGCATGATGTGATGATAAAGTTCCAGAAAGAACTTAAAATCCTGATCCTCCAGTAGCATGGCCAAGGCTCCTGCTTCTCTGACAGTATTGGGGTCAAAGTCACCAGAGTCTTGTATGCTCTTAAAACAGCGAATGAGATCCTCTCTGTTTTCAAAAACAGTATTTATGGCATGGCTATGAAAGTTCCACCTGATGTTGCTGGATCTTGGCAGTCTATGGGCAACCACATTATCCAGAAAACATGTCCGCTTGGGTGACTTGGAAAAAAAGCCGGCAAATCCACCAAGGTTTGAAAAAAAGATTCTGACCTTGGATATGTGAGAGGTGGCCTGTTGCATTATCAGGTTGAGCTGATGTGCGTAGCAGTGGATGTAGTGGCCATTTAGGTACACATCTTGTATTTTCCTCTGAACACCTGCCGTGGAATCCCTCATCACGCTGGCCCCATCATATGCCTGGCAGATAAGCTTACTTTTCTGATCCTCAGGAAGGATAGCAGCAAGACGCTCTTTTAGTTCAGTAGCAATGGACTCGGCTATAGCTGACTGCAGAGGGATGAACTCAAAAAATCTTTCCTGCACATTGTTTTTGTCATCGTTGTAGCGCAGTACAAGCACAAGTTGTGACTGTGTGGCAATATCTGTCGTTTCATCTGCCTGGAAAGATAGAAAATCACTTGTCTGGACTTCTTTGATTATTCTTTCCTTAGTAACAGACAACATACAGTCCAGTAGCTCGTTCTGTGTAGTTTTTGATATTCCCTTAAATACAGTGGCGCTGTCAAGGTGCTCTTTCAAAGCTCCATCAAGAGAGGCAACAAAATCCACCAACCCGCGAAATATCCCGGGGTTATCTGAACTGTCACTCTCATCATGGCCACGTAAAGCCAACTCAAAGGCTCCACAAAATTTCACACAATCTATTATTCTGGACAGTATGTGTCGATTTTTTGTCACCTCTTCATTGTGCTTTATAATGCCAATCCTGTAGCCTTCATCTAGTTGTTCAGCAATGCTAACTCTGCCAAAAAACGTTAGCTTCATGGTATTATCAAGATGGCTGCGGCTACTTTCGTGACGTTTACATTTTTCAGAGAGATGTTTTAGGTCTCTTACCCCTGTTGTTGTCCACAAAACCTCAGTGCCGACACTTTGAAATCAAAGACAGGGAAAGCAAAACAATGCATTGCTAACATCACATCCAGCCAGCCAACTCCGTTTCGCATAACAAGAGCGTGTGAAGCCCCGGTTGTAGCTTCGTCCTCGGTCACTGGCCTGCTGCTGGCTTTTTAAATTCGGGTTGCTCCGGTCCAAGATCCTTTACCCTCTTTTTATCTTCCAGCGAACGCCTTATGAAAGGTTTTTTTTGTAAATCAATAATAGAATTTGGTTTAACTGCTGCCATTATCTCTACGAACGTGATTTGTGTGATCTTGCGCGTTTAGCGGCAAAGAGTGTGAAATTGAATGGCAGGCGTCGAGAGTCAATGAGATTGGATTAAATCACATATATAAAATTCTGATTCGCCAGACAAGCTGCGTTCTAATGAGGGCGGCGCCCTTGCACCCTTTATTAACAAGCCGCTACTGATATACAGTGAACCTTTGTTTCCAAAAAGAACCCATGATAGGCGAAATCCGTGAAGTAGTAACCTTTATTTTTTTACAATTATTATACAATGAAACACTCCATAATACATCGAAACCAAAGATCAAAACCTTTTTACAGGCCCAAGCATTTGTTTAACAAATAAAAGTACTGTATAAACGTTTTTTTTACAAATAACTACTGTACTGTAAAATAAAAAATTTATTTATAAATACGAACTGAAGGCATCAAATTGCGAAAATCAGCACCGCCCCATCGCGACCCGAGTCATTGGATTAGAACGGGAGAAAATGAAAAGTACAGTAGGACAAATAGTGATTCATGTGTATTTCACTGCTAGCTGTGTATAAACCGCAACGTTATTGACACACAGGTAGAGAAGAAGCGGAGAGACTGTTTAGCCAATCAGAATGCAGAACACAATGCACTATGCAAATCCGTGAAGCAGCGAGACCGTGAAAGGTGAATCGCGATATAGCAAGGGTTAACTGTATATCTTACTTCAGTGGGTACAGATTGAACAATAAGCTGTAACAGATAAGTTCAGTCACAATTATCAGTACGCATGAACACAAGAAATATGCTAGATAGCCAGTTAGCGCTACATCAACCATCTTTGACAAATACGTAGAGAAGCCTGTGGCCTAACTATACACTATATTCCTGACCGATACAATCGTTCACTTAATCCTCTGAAGTCGATCGTCAGCTATACCACCTAGCTAGCTCCAGTTGATACAGAGAGAGCAACATTCTGTCAACAATCATTTTTAATATTACTATGTGTTCATCCAAGTATATACACAAACAATACACACTAGATCATGCTAACCAGCTCCTTACCTCGGCTATTCCTAGGACGAGTGATTATTTGGCCTAAAACAAGGATTTAAACTAGTTACCTAATCACCGTATCTTTGACTGATACAATCGGACACTAAATCCTAAGTCGATTGACAGCTATACCACATAATTAGCTCCAAGTGATACAGGCTGAGCAATATTCTGTCAAAAATATGTTTTTAAACTTCTCGTTCATCCAAGTATACACAAACGATACATGCTAGATCATGCTAACCAGCTTCTTATCCCCCTAATCCCCTCTGGACCTGGCTGTTTTTCCAGTTCATTTTTGGGATACTGTAGAATGTTTCGGACCATTTAAAATTCGGTTGTTCTAACAAACATATGTAATCATCTTTTTGGCTGGAGATGGTGGAATGCAAAAAATTGAGCTCTGTCCCTCTCTTTACAACAAAATGTTTCTGTCTCTGTTGCCATTGCTTGTCAGTTTCCACAGACACCAACAGTGTGCGTTGTCTTGTGACCCAAGGTCTGGCCACGCAAGACTAGCATCTGATTTGAGGTCTTCCAGACACTTGCTAGCCCTTGCATGTGTGTAAAGGATATAAAGATAGATAGAAAATAGCTAGATAGAGAGCAAATAGATGACATCTCTCTCTGTAGTACAGTAGGTGTCTTACTGCTATCCACTCAATACAGTATTATCTCTGTGGTAATTGGAAGGTCTGGCACATAGCCTGTTGCACATACATTTGGAGAGAAAGAGACAGCTTGCACTAATGGGACTTGAGTTTTCGTATAGCCCAGTGGGTCCCAATTATTCAGTTATTGTACCATCAGCTCAATTTTGCTCTTTGCTGAGTAGCTCTTAATGAGAATTTTGCCATTAATCCTATGATCTTATGAGTCTTCACAAGTTCCCCCTGTGAATAGTCTATGTACCTCCAGGGGTCCTAGTGTTCATGTTTGGGAACCAAAGCTTGTACCAGGGATACTAAAATATTTTTGAATACGGTCAGAATACACATATTTAATAGGTAGCTCACTTTGCAACAAATACTGTACACTCTGCAATTCCAAAATGTTCAAAAAGCTTTTTTGGCGGAGGGAGAACATTGCGTTAGTTGTAAAGAACATGTCCTTGACAAATCTTGCAATGGGGCAGTAAAAATCTTAGCAGTGTTACTATTTACAAGAATATCCTCACATCATTCCTATTTTCATGTGCTAGAAGTGGTATATTTAAATGACCCAATATATATAGTTCAGTGGTCGGCAAAATGATCTACTGTTTACAACTTTTGTAAACATGACTAAATAACCTTAAAAAAAGTTCTGTAGGAATGAGGTTTATGCAATAAAATATAATTTAAACCTATTCAGGGGTGGGTAGTAATTTGTTACAATGCAAATGGGTTAAATTGTACAGTTTCAGAGAATGAGTAGGTCTACTCTTCTAGTTACTTTCTGGGGGCTGTACTCTTTATTTTGAGTTTTTTTTTCATTTGTGAATCGATTTTAGGTTGGTTGATTGCGAAGGGGGAGGCTGCAGACCTGGAGCCGGTGGATATACAATATTTTAATCCGTAGTGCACATAATTTCATTGTCTATCGTTCCACTGTCTATAACGTTTATTTAAATAAACAAAAACCTCTAAATTATTAAAATTCCATAGACAGGACGGTTATTAATATGTAAGCTTCGAGCGTCAATGTAATTATGTTATTACGCTGTATATCCTTCTCCCCCTACTGGACGCATCAGGAATAACAGGCAGGGGCGTAAATCTGCCTGGGGTCTGGACCGTAAAACTGCCTGGGCTGTATATCTACTGGCTCCAGGTCTGCATCCTCCCCATATAGGTTTACAATGACACACCACTGATGCGTGAGGAAAAGGGTTAGGACAAAACCTTTGCCAAGTACATGTTTCGAAAATGTTACACTATGTGTTTGTGGTTACCCAAAACATAGCTAACCAACACTGTCATAGTCAGCTATCTTTTCTGCTGACGCATCATAATGACAAACTTACAAATCGTACTATGCCTACTATGTTTTTTCCCATTTGTTTGGCATTTTGTTTGAACAAATTTAAATAATTTGATATATTTATTTGAGATCTGAAACTATTTTGTGTATTATATTAAGAAGTTATATTAAAAGTATTGTTGAAATGTCATTATTTTCCCCAAAAAAATCTTTATAATAATTGGTCGATTAATGGGTATCGGCTTTTTTGGTCTTTTAATAATCGTTAATCGGTATCGGCCTTGAAAAATCCTAATCGGTCGACCGCTAGTACTAGGACCCCTGGACACAAGGACTTAGATCATGTTTTGGGCAGTTTGCTAGAAAAGTTACAGTAATCAAGGGCGGCATTAGTTGAGCCAGGTGTGCTTGAGCTGGAACAGATGAAATACCTGAACTGGCTAGGGGTTTGTTGAGTGTCACCATTGACTGTGTTTGAGAAACATGTCAGAAAAATGGTCAAAAAAAGCAACAGATGAAATCATCACCCTTCACAAAACAAGGATCCGGATACAAAAATTTGGCAAGGGCACTGAATGTTCTCAGAGACAGTGTTGGAAGCATAGTTCACTAGTTCCAATTTAAGGGAACGGTGGTTACATCACGGGGACAGGGCTGAAAAAGGAAGCCATCAACTGCTGCAACCAGATTTCTGAGATGGCCGGTTGTGAGAATTGCTCAAGTTACTGCTGCAAGCTCAGTGACTGATGCAAACGCAATCAAAATGGCAGTTTCTCAAAAATGCAGGGCTCTAGTTAATTTTGGTTTTCTTTCCTGCATTACTATAGGCTGATTATGGAAAACAAATGCCTAGTCAAACAGGAAAAAATTATAATTCTTTAATTATAATTCCTTGTTGTTACTATATCATTGATGTTTTTAACAAAATATGTAACTAATACACAAGTACGTCTTTGACCAAGTACTCTTTTACTCCTACTTGAGTAGTTTTTTCAGGTGGTACTTTTACTTTTATATTTTGGGAGGAGTATAACAGTATTTTTACTTGAGTACAGATTTTTAGTACTCTACCAACCCTGAACTTATTACATTATATAGTGAATGGATATTTAAAAACCTGAAGAACATGATTACAGTAGTAATTTATCATTGGTTTTAGTATGTATGCGGCACAGCCAAGTGAGAATCACTTGGAATAATTAGCTCTGTTTATTATACTGGACAGATGGAGCCTACATCTGATGGGTAGCATCAAGGGATAGCATGGCTAAGACACCAGAGTTGGCAGAACAAAGAGCTCTGGTGAAGATGTAGGGTTTGAGCTGAGCCAATCGAGGGGCTGTTCTCATGCTGCTTTATAGACTAGCACCAGGGCCATGAAACAGCCGGGTGCACGAAGAATTCGATTAGGTTACGCAGACCTTGATACCTGGCCCAAAGAGGCCTGGCAGTTATGATGCGATCCAAGTGTATGCAGATTTGTAGATGCTCTAAGATGTTGGAGAAGAGGATGGTATGGTTCACTGCATGGAAGACAGTGGATGGATCTAGGAATATAAGAAAAGAATCTGCTTGCACAGTGCAATCAGCATTTGTGACATGGAGAAAGTGCAGCTGTTAGCATTGATATTGTTATAGTTATTTATTTTGTGTGACCCCCCCCCACTCCCCCAATTTTCCTCCCTTCCCCAATTCCCACTAACCCTGCCCCGTCGGCAGCTCCCCAACTCCTTGGACAGATCTGTGGGATGATGAGGGGTGCACACATGATTCAACCAACCACATTTTGCTTAAGCCGCCGATTCTTTTCACACTGTTCATCCAACACAGAAGCATTTTGGATCATGCTTGGGATGATTAGGTTCACCGACTATACTTCCATGATTTAATTTACAGGCACCTGATCTGAACACAAGGTGTCGCTGGATACATGGCAGGATAGATAATCTGATTTATCTAACCCAAATCCCGGGCAGTTGCCTTGTGTAGGAGGCCCGGTGAAAGTCAGAGAACCCATAGACAAGCTCGAAACCGTGACTACCATGACATAGATTGTGCTGCAATGCAGCGACTTAGCCCAAGTGTAGACATTCTGAGAAGGATAACAAGAAGGTCCAGAGAAGTATTAAGAAAAAGTTGGTCAGAGACTACAAGTGTTTTGGACAGGAGATACAGAAGGATGACCTGTTTAAAGAATATGATGCTAGTAAGCCATATTACATTGTTAGCGTAAGAAGTTAGTTAGAAATAAACTACAGTAGCTAGCTACAGTAAGGTTAGCAAAAATACCACACGTTAGATATCGAATTATGTAACTAGCTCCAGGATACTTACAATTCTTTTAATTTAAGCTCACAGTTGGAGGCGGCATTTGCAAGGCTAGATGTTAGAAGACAGAGAGAGAAACGGGGGAGAAGCCAAACTTCACTAAATATTTTTATATCACATAGGAAATATTCAACTTTAGGTTGAATCCCTTTAGGGAATCTTTTTGGTTTTACTTTATTAGTTGAACCTGCAGATTAGCTATGGCACCACATACAGCAATTATTTGTTTTAGCTATTTCATTTCCATGTTAAGTTTGTATATCCCCAGCCATTTTTTTTAAAGTGCCAGTTTAGTAAAAAAAGATAATGTTATTCTGTCATGATCATAGCAAAATCTTTCTGACAGAACCGTCATGCTGGTAGAACCCCTGCCAGTGGTCGTGTCTGACAGCCATCAGAACCAAAGTGACAGAGTTGTTTTCAACTTGATATGAAACCGTTATTATTCCTAAAAGCAGTGTATGGGCCTAACTATAATCCATGGTTTCTTTTTTCTTTTGACAGCCATTACGAATTTCAACATTTGCCACTTCTACCTACAGTAATAATCTGTGGAAGTAACAATGGGTGTGTAAGCTTCTAATTTCCTCATCACCTTGCCATTAAAAAAAATGTAGTTGATTTCAGTTGATAATTGAAGATGACTGCTCAAGTTATGTCCATAGATTTATTCTACAATACAGAAGTTCCTTTTTTTTTTGGCATTTTCAATAATATCATTGTCATGGGAGATTGTGCGATTGCTATGGAGTTGGAGTAAGGAACACTAACTAAATATTGTAGAAGCCAGGTTTTGTATTGTTTCCTTGGCTAGAGATTTTTATGACCATGGTGAAGTGCCAGAGCACTGGGGATTTCCAAACCTCAAATTAAAGACAAGCCTATTCTCTGATTCTGCCTCCAAAAACTCTTCACAAAATTACACATTATATTAAAAGTTTTGGGAGTTGGTCCTGCTCATTTCATACGTATGCCTAACCCAATTTCGGTAGCTCTTGGGATGCAAGAAAATAAAATTATAGCTTAGAGAAACAAAACATTGAAAGAATGAATGTATGTAAAGTGAATATTTCCACCCTTCAAGTTTAATCACTCAGTGTCCATTACCTGAGTTTGAGAAGGTTGCATTAACATGGATGTCAAGGTTGTCTCAATCTCT
The DNA here is from genome assembly GCA_016801145.1 of Umbra pygmaea. NCBI lineage: Eukaryota > Metazoa > Chordata > Actinopteri > Esociformes > Umbridae > Umbra > Umbra pygmaea. Next base: position 11,679 of record JACXGM010019236.1, read on the forward strand.
GACAAAGGTAAAGCCGTCAAAGTGCATTAAAAAAACATCCTCTCTCAGCCCAACACTCCCTCCAGGCAAATAGCCCAAGATTAATTGAATGTGACTAATCCAGTCTTTGAAATCAACAAATGCTCTACGCTCTAATGTGTTTTCAGGTAAACCATTTGTTTTGGTACATGGTTAGTCCCAAGCCTCTAGCAAGGTCTCTGTGACAGTGCCTTAAATATGTAATGAGTTTAAAGGCCTTTGGGTGTATCTGAAAAGACTTTGTGTACACTTCATCCTACTGCCTTTACGTCATCAAGCCAAGTGAGCCGGTTCCAGTGGCAGTCATAAAGAATAGAAACAGCTTTATTGACCATGCAGTGTGGAACATTTTCTTTGACTTCACCTACCAGAATAGACAGAAACAAACAGACGTAATGGGCCATCTTATATACAATGCACACACAATATAATCCCAAATAACCACAGATAGATTTAGTATGCCACATTGTTTTTCTCTCCAAACTCCTCTTGTCATCCCATTGGTACATGTTCATCTTTTTTATTATCTGTTCTCAATGACTTCTTCCAGATTTTAATTCTTTCTAGGCCATCCCTTTTGACTTTATGATTCCTTGTGTGCAAGTTGTGTTGCCAGTAAATGGGAATTGGGCATGACAAATAAACACAACAGACAAATAAGTATCAGCCTTTCAATTGAAATAGACAAATATGCTTTTTTGACTACATAAACATCTTGCTACAGTGTGGTTAATCCAATTTGTTAATCCATTATGTAACATTTGAATCATTTGTCCTGGTGGGCCATATTTTACATAATAAAAAAAAATAGTTTTATGTGTTTTTATTGAACACAGGAACAATATAGGGACATAAAAATATACATTTTGTTTTAAAAGTTTATATTTTATTTTATTTAAGTAGATGTTTTTAAGTCGTGGATCCAATATGCCAGTTCCTAACATTTACTGGTCCTAAAACACAGTTTTTGTATTAGTAGTTTTCAACAAAGTCAAATAGTGCAGGTTTACATCTAGCAGGTTGCACTTTAACCATATTTTCATCATATTTCAAAATACACAGAGCTGGAATGTAGATCAAAACAATCCACCCAGAAATGTGTATCTGTCCAAATATATTTGGAGTTATACTGACAGAGATAATATTGCCAGCCATGAATGTACAGTATGTTTTATGGGCTAAGGCATTTCAGTGAAACCATGTAAGAGCCCATTAATTTGGTTTGGGTATCTGCAAAACGTGAATGACATCTTCTGTTAAGTCAGTTGGTTTTAAGGAGCGATTAGATAGCTAGATTGCAGGCCTGTAATCTTGGAACCATGTTATTATCTATAATCTTGTTTTGATCACACCCTGAGGTTGTCTTCACATCACATGCAATTTTCCTGCCTGTATGCCTAGTTAAAGGTTTAGAATGAATTAGTATAATCCCTTACTTAACAGAATAATCTTCGACACTTTAAAAAGAATAGTGAGTTGATTTTAAAAGCCAAGGAAGCCAGATTTCAGGTTCTGTCAAATCTTACTCCAGTATACATTGCTGCGAGGTAAAACCTACTTTGCAGCTTCACAAGGTTTAGGGAAAATTCTAAGTTTCAAAGTTCAAACCACATTTACAATTTTGGACCAGTGTGTTGATGTAGCACTAAGCATCCCATTTCCAGTTGTGACAAAATGAATTGACCAGACAGTAGGGTAACTCAAATCCATTCTGACTGAGAATGAACAGAATAACCGGGTTAAGCAATCTAACTAACGGTTAGAACCAATCCCCTTAGTTGTTTCTTACTCTATCAGGCTTAATGCAAAATATTGCAGTTTCTAAAATATCTTGTATTTGAAATAAAGTAAACTTGACACACTGTATAATATTTAGCAACATAACAAGTTATTTACCGGTACACAAAATTACATTCCAGCAATGGACTGGACTTCAATAACTGCAATATGACCATTCTGAAAAAAGAGGTGGATCAGTATTTGGGCTCTGCTAAGAAAAGACGGGCGCCACTATCAATCAAGCAGGAAGGTAGTGGAACAAAACATCTGAACCTGTCATATCTTTGTTGTGTCTGACCGCCCAAGCCTGCTCTTTTTCATCGCAGGTAGCCAGAACAAAAATAGAGTCAGAACAGCTCTGTAAGCAACATAGACAGAAATAAACCAAGATGTATGGATTTTGTCTAGAGGCTGGGTGAGGGAGAGTCAAGTATAAACCAACCAACATCTAAGTGACCAAATACTCACAGGGACTAAGAACTAACTGGGATTATTGGGCATAGTTTGACATTTGAAAAAAATAAGTTTGTGAGGCTAGCATTAAAAGAATGTGCCATCTTGCTGAAGGACATTCTGGAACAGTTTCAGTGTAATAAAATGACAAACATTGTTTTTGGAAGGCAACACATGGTTTCTTTCTAAAAATTAGTCTTATTTCAGCTGTTATGTTGAACCACCTTATGCAATATCTGTTTAGATTTGTTAGTGTGAATTTTTGCACTTTTTATTGAGACAGCTGTTCTATCTAAAATTATTTAGGTAGACTTGATGATCAATTTGTTAGAAATCATTCTCTATATCGGTTGAGTGTGGATTTGAATTTCCAGATGCTGGATATTGTCATTCTAGAAATTCAAACACTACACAACATTACTTAGCTAAATATGTCCTGTAAAGCAGGATTTTCTCCAACTAGGATCTCTAAAAAGGACTTATGCAAGGAATGTATTATCATAAGTGTTTATTTTTGCTGTGCTATGTAATAATAATTAACAAATAGTTTAAATACCCACATAATAAGGTAAAATGTAATTGTCATGCTCCGTATCATTCTGATGGTTACATTGTGGTAAGAGCAAGTGGGCGCAGCTGGTTCTGCTTGGACTCATTAGGAGGACATATAAGCCTCCGGACTGACACAAGGGTGTCCGTCTGTATGTGTGTTGCTAGGCTATATTTTACGTTTGTTGTTTTTAATTGTTTCACTAAAGATATACTTTACAACTTTGCATCTGTCCGTTATAACTCCACCACTTTACAGTATAATTGTAAGTTCACTTAATCTAAAATTCTAAGTTCATTGGAAGTACAAATCGAGAAAGTTCAGTCGATATGCTAAAATGTATTCTATTCTGGCTGGTTGCTTCACAGTGAACAATGAGGTATATCATTGCTGTGAAACATGGCAATTGGGATGGGTGTGTTACTGTGCATATTAAGAAGGTGCAGATTTGAAATCTGTGTCTTTGTAGATCTCATACTTTATTAGTTAGGGTTACATTGTGTGTGCCAATTCTTCTTGTCAAATAGAAGTCTTGCATCAGTAATCAGTCCAGCCCAGTTCTGCTGACATATAGGACTCAGACTTTGAAAGCAGTGGCTATGGTGTTATATACACACACATGTATGCACACAATTACTGTGTGATGTAGGAAATTGTGTGGTGGCACATCCCCATTAAATAGTTTAATTAAACATTAAACTCAAAAACCTTAGTCAGTAATATACTACATAGGGCATGTTTTATTATTTGGCCACATAATACATTATTTACAATCCTATTGCAGGACACTTAAGGTGTAGTAAAGCTGTGAGTCTGTGGTGTGTCCAGCCATGTGTGTAATAGTCTGTTTGTTCATTTGAGGCAGACATGACTTGTCTTGCCAAGGCTAGGTGACTGAGCCCAAGGACTTCCTAGGAGAGCATGTCTGTGTGCCCAACATCAACAGGTCACGCCACTTCTACATGTCATGTACCTTCACTGCATGAACTTGCCTTCCAGATAAGGGTCTGACGTAAGTCTGGTTTACACTGGGACTAGTGTACTAATAATTGTCTACAGATATGTTGTTAAAGGTTTCATTGGTAAGTTTAGCCCCAAGCATTTATTTGTAACGCAACGCAATTGGCTATGCCGGCAAGTTTACCAGTAAATATTTTCTAGTTAGCTCGAAATCTCCTCAGCACTATGAAATGAAATAGAACTACGAAGCCTCATTCTCACATCTAACCAGAAAATATTTATTATGCTGCATATGCTATAAACATGTCTAGTAGATTTTTACCTCCTATGTGAATTCCCATGCCAGTTGAAATGAAACAATGATGTTGTCAATAACAAGGTTTTCATTACTGCATTGAAAACAAGACCCCACCCTTGCATACTTAACTACGTGGGTTAACTCTGGATTCCCCTTTACCTGTCCAGTTTGATTTTCAGGTCCATATTAATATTTGTACTCCTCCATTTATTTGGATTTTCACAATGACCAAGCCAAAATAAACTACAGAACAATCATTGGGAAGATGATCTACTGACCGTGAATACATTAACAAATATGATCTTTTCCAAACAACCTTTATAATATAATAAAAATGTTTAGCTTTTCTTTTGGTGGAACTCTTATCAATGGCTCCTTTAAACAAAATATATAAACAATGTTTCAGGACTAGTAAAGGTTAGGAACTGTAATGACTCGAACACAATGCAATTAAGAAACAGTCTTTAATGCAGATACTGTAGAGAATGTCAATGTATATCTAAATTCTCCTGTGGATATCCGGAGAAACCCAACCACTGGGCAGGGGCGAAGTCACAGTCAGGCAAAGGGTCGGTGCACGGGCGTTCCAATATCCACAAAAATCGAAATCCGAAGAGAGGTCACAGGCAGGCAGGGTCATTCACTAAACAGGCAATGGCAGAAGTACAAGGGCAAGATCCAAATAGAGTAAACGGGAATACAGAACATAGGTCAATGCACGGCATAATCAATGACTGTATAATCGCTCAGTAAGTTGGAAAGAACAATACCTCACAAGGAGGAAAGGTTTGGCCAGGCTATATATACAGAGAGAGAGCAGGTGATCAGTATTCCGGTGATTGTGATCTTTGAGTTGTGCTGTGTTCATGTGTATGGGGAATCCGTGCAATGTTGGTGTCCTGATGTGAGTGGGCGTTACCCTGGCCGGGAGACCTCACAGGAACTAGCATATTGGATCCAGCAGTTGAAAGCATAATACAAAATACATATATAAAAATAATTTTCAAATCTTGTAAAATTTGGACTGACAGGACAAATGAATGGAATGTTAAATAATTCAGCTTTAATATCCTATTGAATGTGAAATAAAGAATGGTGGATACCAATTTCTACTTAGTTCTGAGAAACCTTTTTGTGTTTTGGAAAAAGTGGAAAGGTACCAATACTTTCAGCCATATCTGTACAAGTTCCTCAAATAGCACTCCATCATATCACCCCTACATTTCGAGAGCTTGGTGTTTAAACATAGACTGGTACTGTTCATTTAGTCTAATCAGCATAATTAGGATTACGGTACATTGTCTGTCCATCAAATTGCAGGTCTGCCTTTGAGTAAAACTAATCAGCTGCTAGATATGCATGTGTGTTACATATTGTTTCCAAACTGAAATAAAATCCAAGGAAAATCTAAACCCACTAATAAGTCAAATGTGTGAAAGAAATCTAGAGAGGATCCAAGTTTTTGGGGGAGACCTGTGACAGTGACCAGTTTACAACAAACAGGATTCAACCTGATTGGTAGCTGTCCTAAGAATATACCCTAGAGATCTCCCGGTATATGTGTTTCTGTGTGTCTGTAGGCTATTTTGTACGGGTCACATGTGGTCTGTACACCCCCTGATATTTCTCATCTGTGGGTGTGTGTTTACTGTGACGGAGAGGGAAGAGTGGCCGTAAACATCAGGGGTAAGTTTTGCCGTTGTTGTACCTGGCCATTGTGCGTGTCAACCTCATCCATCGTTTAAATCTTCCCTCAAGCTCCCTGCCCCTTAAATCACACTGTAGCTTCCAGGGCCATAGAGAAGAATTTATGGAGTGGAAAGGATTCATGACTTCAGAACACTGGATGAAAACTGACAACTCTACCACTCTGCTGTTCAGTACCATTATATCTTTTGGCCAGTAGGTTATAATTTTATCTCCCTTATCACCAAATCTGGACCTCAAAGCCAGTTTCAATAGTTCACTTGTTTTTTTTCTTTGCAAGCCTCTTAATCTGAGACTTATTTAGACCTGGTACACCAGGTGAGTGCAATTAATGATGCAGTAAAACAGAAATCCATCAGGCTGGCAGATTTGACTACCCCTGAGTGATAAAAAGGCTTATCTTTCTAGTGCGTGAACATCACCCTGTGTTGTGTACTTTATGTGTATATATGTTAACACAAAGCTACAAGCTACACAAATTATAAACATTTCCCAGTTCCAGCGGGTTTATAAGCTTTCAAAATGTTATATGTTATGCATGTAGCATTTTTAAAACGCAGTAGAATTAACATTGATATGTTAATTTACCACAACACCAAAAAATATTTTTGACATCATGCAATGGTTACAAATATTAGATCAGACCGGAAGGAAGAGAACAATTTAGCATCTAACAAAATTAAATAAAACAATTGTAATGCAATTATCATACACAATAGTATTAGAAATTATTAGCAAAATATTGCCAAAATAGCTAAAAAAATACATGAATTGAAATTGAAATTCTGTCCTGTTGGGTTTTGCCAATTGAAAGATAAATTATTTATTGTGATTTGAAGTCTCCCAGATTAAAACCCCCATGTGATATATGGTGATATATGGTGCTCTATGTTTATCCTAACCACATGTGATAGATGGTGCTCTATGTTTATCCTATCCCCATGTGATAGATGGTGCTCTATGTTTATCCTATCCCCATGTGATAGATGGTGCTCTATGTTTATCCTAACCACATGTGATAGATGGTGCTCTATGTTTATCCTATCCCCATGTGATAGATGGTGCTCT
>JACXGM010019237.1:0-18511 GCA_016801145.1 Umbra pygmaea
GTGTGTGTGTGTGTGTGTGTGTGTGTGTGTGTGTGTGTGTGTGTGTGTGTGTGTGTGTGTGTGTGTGTGTGTGTGTGTGTGTGTGTGTGTGTGTGTGTGTGTGTGTGTGTGTGTGTGTGTGTGTGTGAATGCTGCTGAATGGACCATACACAAGGCTGATTGTCCAGGCGAGGCACTATGCTCATTAATATCATATCAAAGTGTTGTTATTTCGGGCTTGGGTTGAAGACAGATAGGCAGGATGTGGGAGGGATGGCCATGGGGGACCTTGGGTCCTTCGTTGTCAAAGCCATATAGTTTAGAACAGGGATGGGGGACTGGCAGCCCCCCTTGTTCTAGGGATCAATACAATAGTATACTCATGGTCCATCATTTGATTTTGTTAGTCACTTTCTGTAAGCTATTATGAATGACTCATTACATTTCAAACAATATACAGTATATTCATATTAATAATGTATATTCAATGTTTTTAATTTGACAATTTCAAAACCCAAGACTAAAAAATATTCTTATTTGCAGAAAGGACCTGAGAGCTATTGTGGCTAATTTGTTTGCTAATTTAATTTGCCCCATCACAAAAAATTTAGAATTGAATGAACTTATTTATAAAAGGGCAAATGCTTATCTCTAAACGTTTTGGCCTTTCATGATTGCTTTTAAAGTCAACTATCGCTGGTTTGGATTTGAGATTTTAGCAGATGGCTAAAACTAGCCTTCCTTGTGTCTGACGTGAAAGGAAAACTGCATTGCAGCACAGTGAGCGAGTAAGTATGTGACTGGACAAAGCTATGAATCATCCTGCCTGCTGCGTCGTTAAAAGAGCTGTTTATTTTTGGGGAGCTAGGCGTGCCGTAACACCACACACTCAGACCAGCACTTGGGGGACACAAGCATGTGGCCGTGCAGATGGAACGCGGATTGTTGCAGCAGGTCTGGATGACTGAGTGTGATAGATGGTTTCTGGAAAATCTACTCACCAGAGGACACAAACACACACAACGGGGTCTATCCCTAGACCACTGGGCTGCAGGTGTCACACATGTGCGTGCACACACAAACCGCAAGAATGCTTTTTGGCATCTGACTAGATGGACACAGAATATCCACTAACTTTCCTCTTTGTTATTGCTAGGTGGGGTACTGTGAGGGTTCTTCCACAGACCATACCGACAACACCTGTGTTCAAAGGGCACACTTACAAGGCACACTGTGTGTTTTGGGACATAGAATAAGAAGCCGGTGACAGTCAACCGATCACTGCTGAACAACTTAGAGATGGCTTTCAGTTTAAAAAAAAACTAAAAAACACTGGAATGCTGTTTTCTCATTTTAGCAGCCTGTAAGATACAGTTTCATTTTAGCTCTGGGATATTGGCTAGATGTGACACACTCTTCCCATGTGGTTCGATTGTGGTGAGCCAGCCGGTCCTGATGCCTGGTGATTGGGTCTGACAATGTAGAGAAAGACAGAATGAGGATGAGTGGATAAGTAAAGCAGCACCAGGACTGGTTGAGTCCTCCTGGGCCAGACTAGTGAGCTGTGCTAAAGCCATTGTGATGGGATTTTCCACTCAAATGGACTGGCCTTGTGGGGTCTGTGTGAACCCATTCTCTAAATACACACATACACATACACAGGCCTGTGTAATCAGGATGTCCAGTGACTATTGGTTGCAACATCAGGTTCCTGGTATTTAGGAGGGCAGCGTATCTCATGATCAGGCTCTTTTCTTCATGTTCAGTAAAGAGGCATGTTTTGTCGTCTCAGAGCAGGGGCAGAACATGGCCCTCTTCATACAGGTAGACTGTGGAGTCACGTAAGAGTGTGTTTGTGAACTGTCCTGCCTGCTATTCACTTCCTACCCCACACCTGACTACAATGAGAATTGTCTTTTTAGATTATCATAATAATAGCTTTAATCTTGGTTATTGTACTCTACATCAACATTTTCATCATACTCTTTGTCATAATCGTCATCATCATTATTGCAATCAACACCATCTTCATCATCACAGCCAACACCACTGTGTTCATAATCATCACTCATCATCATCATCACCGATATCATCATCATATTCATCACAACTCATTAACATTAGCACTCATCATCATCACCACTCATCATCACCACTATTAACATTAGCACTCATCATCATCACCACTCATCATCACCACTATTAACATTAGCACTCATCATCATCACCACTATCATCATCACAACTATTAACATTAGCACTCATCATCATCACCACTATCATCATCACAACTATTAACATTAGCACTCATCATCATCATCACTCATCATCACCAGTATTAACATTAGCACTCATCATATTCATCATAACTATTAACATTAGCACTCACCACTATCATCACCACTATTAACATTAGCACTCATCATCATCACCACTATCATCACCACTATTAACATTAGCACTCATCATCATCACCACTATCATCATCACAACTATTAACATTAGCACTCATCATCATCACCACTATCATCATAATCACCACTATTAACATTAGCACTCCTCATCATCATCATCACCACTATCATCATAATCATCATCATCACCACTATTAACATCATCACCACTATTAACATTAGCACTCATAATCATCATCATCACCACTATCATCATCATCACCACTATTAACATTAGCACTCATAATCATCATCATCACCACTATTAACATTAGCACTCATCATCATCATCATCACCACTATTAACATTAGCACTCATCATCATCATCATCACCACTATTAACATTAGCACTCCTCATCATCATCATCACCACTATCAACATCATCATCATCATCACAACTATTAACATTAGCACTCATCATCATCGTCATCACCACTATCATCATCATCATCATCATCATCACCACTATTAACATTAACACTCATCATCATCATCATCATCACCACTATCATCATCATCATCATCATCATCATCATCACCACTATTAACATCATCATCATCATCACCACTATTAACATTAGCACTCATCATCATCATCACCCACTATCATCATCATCATCACCACTAATAACATTAGCACTCATCATAATCACCACTTTCATCATCATCAACCAAACTATCATCATCATCAATATCAACATCCAGACTATCATCATTATCTCCACCACCACTATCATCATCATTATCCAGACATGGCTTTAATAATTCCTTCACCCCACCACTCCAGTTAATCCCTTGAAAATTATACATATTTTGTTAAACTAACTACCACAGTGCCAAAAGCAACCCAGTGTCCTAAAGCAAAAAGGCCCTATCTCTCTGCACTAGTCAGAGACAATGAGAACACATCCTGTCTCACGGTTCCTCCCACTGTCACAGAAGCCCTGGGGATCATCTCTGTGTCTGCTGCCTCTCCTATCACTGGTTTCATCTCTCTGAGGTGACACTGTGGTGACAGGGATCAGGGACCCACTGCCAGCCAACTCAGGCTGACTCAGACTGAATATGTAAAGGATATGGCAGCCATTTTGTTTGAGAGAGACACAAAAAGAAGCAATGACTTCAGTATGTTGTCAGAAAATGTTGAAACTAAATGTACTCTTAAAAAAACGGTTCCACGGATCCTTAAAATGTCTTAAATGGGGGGGTCCGCATGGCGTTGTGGGTTAAGTTGCTGCATTGCAGGAAAGTCTATGTCATGATGGTCATGGGTTTGAGCCTGACCATGGGTTCTCTGATATTCCCAGGGCCTCCTGCATGATTCACCCCAAATTGGCATAGCGCTGCCTGGGATTTAGGTTAGATAAGTGAGATTATCTATCCTGCCATGTCGCTCTTCAGCAACTGCTTGTGTTCAGATCGGGCGCCTGCAAATTAAATTGTAGAAGTATAGTTGCAGAATGTAATCATCCTGTAAGTCATCTGACTAAAGGCTTCCGTGTTGGATGAGCAGTGTGAAAAGAATTGGTGACTTGAGCGAAATGTGGTTGGATGAACCATATATGTGCCCCTCATCATCCCACAGATCTGGCCCAGGATCGTGCAGAGCTGCTGTCAAGGCAGGGTTAGTGGGAATTGGGAAGGGAAGAAAATCGGGATTTCCAAGGTCTTAAAAATTGCAACAGTCAAATGCAATTTTGCTTAATTGTATTTTGTCAACAGAAGCTTTTTGTCTGGGCAACTTTTTAGTAAGCAACTGGCAGATTAAGCCAGTGATTGCGGCAGCTCAGTAAGCTTACTACACAGCAACAATGCTACTTTGTTCGTTAGTTACCTACCAACCTCTTTTGTTTGAGAGCCTTGTTTAGGGTATTTTTATTTATGTATTCACAATGTCATTTTCTGTTATCTGTAACATATCTTTTGTGATAAGAAGATTGCAGCTTCTCTCAGTACCTCAATGTAACATTGTTATCTATTTAGCAGCTGTCACAGTGTTCCATAGGCGAGATGAAAAGAGACAGGCGCGAAGGAATTGCAAATTCAACAGTGTTTTAATAACAAAATACTTTGTTAACTCAAAACTGCCACGAGGGGCTAAACGGTACATAGAAGACAACACTCAGGAGAAAACGCAAATGGAACATTCATTGACAGGGTACACATGGAAACATGAGGGCTAAATACTAAATAACTAATGACAAAAACCGGACACCTGGAAACTAAAACTCTGACGTCACCAAACAGACCTAACTCAAAACAATACATGAAACAGACACAAGAGGGAGCCAAATCACAACACATGAGGGAGCACAGGAGAAAACACAGAAATTTCCAAAGCAATAGTCCATACTCAACCCATCCAGGGCTGGACGTTACAGAAGCCCCGCCCAAGCCCACAACACTGGGGTGGGCCAAACAAGGGGACCGGGGCATGAAGGGCAGAGGGCCCGGGGTCCGGGGGGTGAGAGGGCGGCCCGGAGTCAGGAGGGACAGAGGGCGGCCCGGGGTCAGGAGGGAAAGAGGGCGGCCCGGGGTCAGGAGGGACAGAGGGCGGCCCGGGGTCAGGAGGGACAGAGGACGGCCCGGGGTCAGGGGGAACAGAGGGCGGCCAGGGGCAAGGCAGTTCAGGTGGCCCGGGGCAAGGCCAAGTCAAAGTCCAGACCTGAATCCAATTGAGAATCTGTGGAAAGAACTGAAAACTGCTGTTCACAAACGCTCTCCATCCAACCCATACTGAGCTCGAGCTGTTTTGCAAGGAGGAATGGGCAAAAATGTCAGTCTCTCGATGTGCAAAACTGATAGAGACATACCCCAAGCGACTTACAGCTGTAATCGCAGCAAAAGCTGGCGCTACAAAGTATTAACTTAAGGGGGCTGAATAATTTTGTACGCCCAATTTTTTTTATTTGTTAAAAAAGATTGAAATATCCAATAAATTTCGTTCCACTTCATGATTGTGTCCCACTTGTTCTTGATTCTTCACAAAAAATGACAGTTTCATATCTTTATGTTTGAAGCCTGAAATGTGGCAAAAGGTCGAAAAGTTCAAGGGGGCCGAATACTTTCGAAAGGCACTGTAGTCAAAACTCATACTAATGAAACATTAGAGTTTTTTTTTTTTTCTTTGTCGTGGCATTAGTATCCTTGCCATGTCACAACGCCAAGGTAAAATGAATGCAATGAAAACACTAATTGATAAACTGAAGGGTCATATAATCAATCATTAAAATGAATCCACTCAGTTAAACATTTGGTATTTAAAAGGATATTACCATTTCATACATTTCATTATATTGACTCATATCACTTTAAGTGGAATAGCATTTTTAACTACTGCTAGATTTGAAAATGCTGACCAAAATGCTGTCAGTTCAACTTTAATGTATTACACTCTTATTGTAACTAGCCTTGCCTTTCCTGTTCGTGCCGGTAGATGTCACTATGCAATGCTTAAGAAAGTCACCATGATGACTTGTAACTATTTTGCTTTACTCACATTTATCAATAAAGAACTTGCTTCACACAATTTTTCTAGTTTCAAAACCTGCTTCTCAAATTCAAAATGTACACTGTCTCTCCATAAGTGTACATTTTGAATAAGTGTACATATCATAAGTGATATGTACATAAGTGTACATATCAACTGCATATTTGTATACTTTATCATTCTCATGTAAAGTAGGACAGTATCTGTTTTCTTGACGGGGGGGTCAGAAGGTATAGGCCTGTATAAGTTAGCGTTGGGTTGTTTTGGTCTCTTTTTGTAGTATTATTATTACTTCCAAAAAATGTTCTATGTGCGCTTTTCACACGCTCTCATAAAAGGCCAGGGCCATTGGAAGTAGGGCTGCAGCACCCCGACGCGAAATCGAGAGAGTTTCTTATTCATCTCTATATTTCGATGTGCTACAGAGAAACCGAGAGGGTGAGTGACGGACACGGGGAGCAAAAGATACAGTGTGCGTGTGTAGGGCTGGGACGGTTACCGCATTACTGCAATACCGCGGTCACGTGAAGCCTACTGCGGGTTGGGTGCACGTTTTTTAAATCAAAAGATGGAGCAATAATTGGGGCTACACATTTTCCTAAAGCAGAAAATACAGGTGCATGAGAAAGCCCCAAAAGCAGGACCTCAGTTTTTAATTGCATGTGCTCAGAACCGGCCATAGCTATACGCAAGTACCGTTCGCTTGGCAACACTATGCCAGCAGCGCAAACACTGATTTTTGTTTTTCTAAATAATAGCGGTCGTTTTAAGGCATTACAATAATCATTGTTAATTCATTACAAAGCCAGTGAATTGTAACCAAATGCAATTGTATTGTGTGTAAAGAAACAATAGGAGTGTGTGATAGCAAAAATAATTTAACATGTTTTAAGAACTTTTTATTAAAACAGTTATGTTGCCTTCGCTACAGTGTAGCAACTGCAGCTATTCATCTAGCTAAACTCTGAAAATGACGAGTTGAGTCGTAGTAAGCTTCTCAAGCTGTTTACTAAGGCTCTTTACATCATGTCAAAACACAAGATACAGATGTTTAATCCTATGTAAATATATATGCAAATAAAACGTTTTTCACTCAAACAATAAAATTATCAACTTACGACATTGCCTCTGCAGTGTTTACGATGAGGATTGCAATGGAAGAAGAATGCATGCTGGCTGATTCTACCATCTTTCTCTAACTACTAACAGGAAACTGAGCCTGGAACTCCTTAGGCACGAAACCATTTCACAATAAAAGCTTGTACAAATAGAAGTCCATGCAATATAATGCTGAATGCCTAAAAGGCAACACATTCCCCGCCTGGCCTCAATGAGGTCACTAGTACCACTAATCTAGGAACTTAGCATGGTTTTGTACATCAGTCCTTCACTAAAAGTAACACAACTTCCGAGACTGGCCTGAGGAATGTCTTTGAAGATCCCTGAAAAGTGGTTCTTAATTCCACCTTCCTCACTCTTCCATCTTGTCCAGGAAAGGTCTTTGTCATTATAGCTGTCGGCCAGTTGTTACGGGTTACTTGAGGGTCTTTAAGAAGGACAATGTCTCCCTCCTGAAGGTTTTGATAGGACTTGTGCCATTTCTTCCTGCAAAACAAGATGGGTAAGTACTCACAACTCCAACGTGTCCAGAACCTGTTGGCCAGTGTTTGAACTTGTCTCCACTGCTTGGTGAGGAGGTCTTTGTCTGTAAAGTCCCCTGGTGGGGGGGGGACTCCTACTTTCTGTGTTAGGAGCATTGATGGTGACAAGATGAATGGATCTTCAGGATCATTTGAAACTGGGATTAGAGGCCTCGCATTTAAGATTGCTGTGACTTCCGCCATTAGTGTGCACAGGACATCGTGGGTTAAACGAGTGTACTGTTCAAGAAGCATTGAATCCAGAATTCTTCGGGCCAAACCAATCAGGCGTTCCCAAGAACCACCCATGTGCGAGGCATGTGGGGGATTGAACTCCCAAGAACATCCTTCTTGACTAAGATCTGTCTGCACAGCTACATCTGGTTGGTCTTTGCCCATTCCAAGTTCTTTACAGGGCCCTACAAAGTTTGTGCCACAATCTGATCTCAGTTGTTTGGCTGGTCCTCTGATTGCAAAGAAACGACGTAAAGCATTGATGCAGCTTGATATGTCCATTGAGTCAATGACCTTGGTGCTGCCCTGACAGCGCCTTCCGTCAGATGACAACCTTGATGTTTGACCTCAGCGTGGTGGTGTCTGACAAGTAGCAAGGAGACATGGTTGTCTTTGGGGAGAATAACCGGGTTCTTTTCTCCAATGTCCCAGTCAGCATTCTTCAGCCGGCCTCCAAGGCAGATAAGATCATTCTGCAACATCGGGGTAAGCGGATAAAGACTGCTGTTCGAGGGGACTTTCTTGGATGTCTCCAAAACTTCAAATAATTTTTTGAATGCTTCCTTCTGAACAGCTCTGATGATGACTGCCTTCACTTGGAATAGCTCATCGGAAGTGCGTGACAGATCGCACTTATGCCATCCCTTACATTTGTCATTCCAGTTGGATGGTTTTTGACACCTTGCGATATGTATTGGGAGTGCATTGGCTCAAACAAGGGTATTAAAGCTAGAGAACCTTTAAAAGCGTCCTTTCTGTTTGAGCTGTGTGGCATAGTTTCTTACTTCTGGACGGATCTCTACATCCGTATCTGGTTTGATGAGATTGAATGACTTGTTCTGGCTCAATGGAAGGTTTGTAGAGGAAGTTGGGCCCTGTAAACCACATTGTCTCTGGCAGACGTGAAGAAGGAACTGACCGTGATGCGTGGTAGACATAAAAGCGTTTGCTTTCATTGTAAATATAGCCAAGAACCACCTTGCTGTCACTGTAGAACTTGGTTGAATCCAGCTTAACATCCAGTTCATCGTGAATTAGCTCTGCCATCTCCACGGCCAAGACGGCCGCACATACCTTGAGTCTGGGAATGGTTGGTTCAGACTGAGGTGCCTGTTTAGCCTTTCCCATAATGAATCCAATTGGAATTTCGTTGTCTTCTTGTATGGCCTTCAAGTATACCACGGCACCGATGGCTTTAGTGGACGCATCAGAGAACACGCAGAGCTCAGTTTTCACAGATTTGGCCAGAGAGGCCGCTGTGTACTTCCTTGGTATGTGAATGAGCTTGAGATCCTGGAGTGAGTCTCTCCAAGCCTCCCACTTACTCAATTTGTCTGTAGGTAATGGCGTATCCCAATCAGAAAGCTCAACTGTGAGTTCCCTGAGAAGGGCTCTTCCTTGGATTGTGACTGGGGCCACAAACCCAAAGGGTTCAAAAACACTGTTTACTGTGGAGAGGACTCCACGACGTGTAAAGGGCTTCATATCAGTTGAAACAGAGAAGGTGAACGTGTCCCTTGTTACCTCCCATAAGAGACCCAGGCCTTTTTGAGTGTGTGCAGCTTCTCCACTGAGGTCTACATCTTTTACGACCCCTGTACAGTCTTCTGGTGGGATGCCTTGCAAGACTTCTGTACTGTTTGAAGCAAACTTGTGAAGACAGAGGTTAGACTCGGCGAGGGTTCTACATAGTAAGTCGATGGCATCCGCATCCGTTGGTATAGAACAAAGGCCATCGTCAATGTAGAAGTGACGATTAACAAAGTTGACTGTGTCTTCTCCATGTTCTTGGGAACCCTCTCTGATAGCTCTTCTAAGCCCATAAATGGCTATAGCAGGAGACGGGCTGTTGCCCGAAAACATGAACCTTCATTCTGAAGTCTATGACGTCTTTGGTCACGTCATTGTCTCTATACCACAGGAATCAAAGGAAGTTCCTGTGAACTTTTTGTACCACAAAGCAGTGAAACATCTGCTCTGTGTCCGCTAGGAAGGCAACTTTTTGATTCCGGAACCGCAACAGAACTTGCAGAAGTGAGTTGTTGTGGTCTGGGCCTGTGAGGAGCACATCATTGAGAGAAATCCCTGAATATTTAGCACTTGAGTCGAACACTACCCTGATTTGACCTGGCTTTTGTCGATGGAACACCCCAAAGGTTGGCAGGTACCAACATTCTTCATCTTCTTCCAGCGGTGGTGCAACCTCAGCGTGATCGTTCTCCAATTTTTTCCCCATGAAGGCTACAAACTGCCTTTGCATATCTGGCTTCCTACTCAGGCTTCGTTGGAGTGATGCAAAGCGCTGCACCGCTTGTTCCCGATTGTTAGGTAAGTATTGTCTTGGTTGTCGGAATGGGAGTGGAGCTACCTAACTTTGTGACTCATCCCTGAAGACTTCCTCATCCATAAGCTTAAAAAAAGCTTGTCTTCAAATGAGGATGCCAACCTGTTGTCATTGTCCTTGTGGTTGAAAACAGTTTGTCCTAACATCTGTTCTGTAACCTTGCTGGAGATTTGTCTTGACTCTCCCTGCTGTAAGGGACTCTTTCTTTGACTTGTAGGAAACTGGTGCAAGGTCGAAGGAGTGAGGGACGGCCATTGTCAAGCACAGCTGTCTTGAAGGTGCTGACTGTAGGCTTGTGTGCATTCCTCAAGCAGACTTCCCCAACTAGCACCCAGCCGAGGTCTAGGCGTTGGGCAAGAGGGGCATTGTGTGGACCATTGATTTGTTCCTGTACCTTGTGAACCCTTATAATATCTCTGCTAAGCAACTGGAGCAACAGCTGTAGGGTCAACTTCTGGGATGTGTTTCGCTACCTTGAGAAGATGAGGGTGACATAGTGCTGCGTTAGGCATTGGGATTTCTGACCGATTGTCAAGAATGTCATTGCACCCGATAAGGGGTGGTAGAGGGATTGTGACCCTGCCGTCGAGTGACTCCACCACAAACTCTTCAGCCCTATGTCCAGATGTTTCCATCGTGCCGGAATGCGTCCTCAAACAATAGGAATAGGGTTCGCACTTTACGTCAAAAAGCTTGAAGAAAGTAGACCTCGCTAATGATCGGTTACTTTGGTCATCCAATATGATGTAGGCATTGATGGCTTTGTCTGGTTGACTTTTGTGATATATCTTCACTAAGAAAATCTTGGAACATGACCTGCTGATTTGACCTGTTCCACAAACTTCAGTACAGCTTGCACTGATGACGGCCTTGGTGTCACCATTTTCTTCCCCCTCCCCGCCGTTGTGTAGCTTTAGCGTAGCGCCACATACACAAAATTTCACAGTTGAATGCGTGTGTAAACTGGATGTATGATTGGAGATAAGTGTGTAAATCATGTTTTGTATACAGATGATCTGGTTGTTTTGAACCCAAGTAGTGCTGGGTTCCAACAGCTGCTTACTGTTTGTTCAGATTACGGGGCTGAAAACGACATCCAATACAATTTAAATAAGAGTGTTGTGATGATATGTCCGAATAACAGAGTTTGAATCGCTGCGTTTAAAGACTAAGCTGGAGTATGTAACAGAAAAACAGAGAAGACGAAGACTCCAACGTAATATTATGGAAGTAGAAGAGCAGAATACAACAGGCAATTCCCTCTGCCTTCAAAAGTAGCTAAAATGTATTTGATTATTTGCGCTACAAGCATTCCCTCGTAACGTGTGTTCAGTGCTGCAGGTAACGTCGTTACGTCTTTCAGGGCCTCCCTTAAACCTGACAAATGCTGTTTTTTCTAGGAAAAAATATGAAAGCTGGGATGTAAATTCATAGCCTAGTCTATATTTAATTTAGCATTTATTTATTTATAATTGTGTTCTTTACTATGTTCAATTGCCTTAGCTTCTGGTGTGTGCGCGAAAGTCTGTGTTTGTGTGTGTGTGTGTGTGTGCGTGTGCGTGCGCGCTGGGGGGATTTACAGCGATATACCACACTACCGCAGTATTTTCTTGCTTTTCAACCGTGGTAAAAAAAAATCCATACCGCCCCAGCCCTATGCTTTTGCCAATGGACAGTCCTGGGCCAAAGTTTTTTTCCAGTACATCCCTGGCTAGAATCCATACCTTAGTGAATAACCTGACATCCTTCTGTTATGGTTAAACAAATATTATATTTTCTGCATAGACTGCTCTGTGTGGTGGAATGTGTAGGTTTAAATGTGTTATAAATGTAAACTTCACACCAGTCCTAACTTGAAAAACTGGCCAGCTAACTTTTTCAGGAGGTACCTTTCTTAATCCCCATGGCCTTGGGTAGCAGCAGAAGACTGTTTCATCTGTACCCTTTTTCCTGTACCAAACCAATTTATTCAGTGAGTTTAAAATATTCCCTGCTAACTGGATCAATGACCAAATCAATTGAGCTACTTTTGCTGATATAGCCTAACCTAGCTCACATTCAAGCTAGCTAGCATAGCTACAAATATTGGCAGCTTAATGGAAAAGTTAGTAGAAAGGAGCCAGTTGAGATGGTTCGGGCATCTTGAAAGGATGCCCCCTGGGCGCCTCCCTAGGGAGGTGTTCCAGGCATGTCCAGATGGAAGGAGGCCTCGGGGAAGACCCAGGACTAGGTGGAGAGATTAAGGGTGAATCCCATGTTCCTGTCTTACCCCTTCCCCTACCCCTACCCCTTTGTCTTAACCCTAGCCCTTGTCCCTCGAAACCAAGTGGTAAGGGATAGGGTTGAAAACATACCCCTATGAAATGAGACACCACTTGGTTAAAGTTACGTTATCATACATCGTCGCTAGCTGGCTGATACATTACCAGAGGTGACAAGTGTTGATCACAAACTTAAAGATATCAAACGAAATCCGCTGCTAATGTAGTTTAGTTAAAACTGTAGACATGTATGGTGTCCATTCAAGGATAGTCATTGAAATGCGGGAATGTTGTTCACAACAGCAATGTAATGAAACTAGCGATTTTTAAAAACGTTTCAATTAAGAACATGGTTGCAAATATATATTTACAGGAATGTGTAGAGCACAAAACAAGTCGGTCGTAATTTCTAAGTCAATTATTTAAGCCGAAAATACATTTATTGGACTCTCTTGATGATCTGGCTGCCATTGTTGCCGGTTGCGCAGTGTATTCTGGATACCCCTTGGTTTCAAGTAAGCTCTCGAAAATGCTTAGTTTTAAGGGGTATCCACCCCTTTCGCTTAACCCTACCCCTAGCTCAAAATGAGAATTGGGATAGCCCTTACTCTCAAATGAACGTGCAAAACTAAGGGGAAAGGGTAAGGGGTAAGACAGAGAAATTGGATTCACCCTATATCTCCACAGTGGCCTGGAAACACATCGGGATCCCCCAGTCAGAGCTGGTTAATGTGGCCAGTGAAAGGGAAGTTTGGGGTCCCCTGCTAGAGCTGCTGCCCCCGTGACCCAAATCCGGATAAGCGGTTGAAGATGAGATGAGAGATGAATAAAAACATTCTTGTTAGTGTCATTGTACAACTTTTCAACTGATTTGACATACCTTTGTGTCAATTAAATTTGCCCAGATTCGCGCTCTCAAAATCTCAAGCAGCCTTGTCGATTCTGGTTAAGGGTTTTTTGGATGCAACTACGGAGATCACTGTGACTGACAGGTCATCAGCATTTGAGTTCAGCATGCATCTTCAGGAAAAGGGTTATTTTGAACAGACCAAACGGGTTGAAATTGAGAGGCACTATATATACACGTTCAGTATTGAGAAATGTATGCTATCTTTTACCGTTGCAAAATGTTTTTGTACGTTGATATAATTAAACAAAATACATGCATCCCATACTGGGCTGCGTTGAAAGTGATGGGGCGGTGCCACACCATTTTGAAAAAATGTACTGGGGCCACTGACAGCTCACCACACATCTTCTGGTGGCTCATAAAAAATATACATTACTATATATTTGAAATAATTATCCATGTTAAATTAATACATAATAATTAGATCAGTTAGATTTTTTTATTTTAGCTACTTTTTCATAATCAAACTGTAAAGCATTAGGTCTGCCAATGACCGTTTGGCTGCCCCCCAGCTTCTGGCTCCCTAGGCGGTTGCCTAGTTCGACTACTGTATATGGTCCTGCTGGCCCTGACTAGTCGCCCTCACCAAACTCAGTCATTGCTTTCCACTGTAAGAGACATTCTCTATCCTACTAAGTCATACAAGCCAGGTACTGGTAGTTTGTCAAATATCAGCAATAGGCCTATCATTAAATAGTATTGATGGTACTCTGTTTGCCATGACAACAAATCAAATTATTAGTAATGAATGTAAGTGTTACTTAACTATGACATTATAACAGATTCAAAAGATTCACCCTGCTAGCTAGCCCTTCAAAATATCACCACTGTTGGGCAAAAACCTTGTGTCTCCATAACAGACACCTTTCAGGAATTTAACCTTTAGGGTGGGAAAAAAGGTGGAGATACGTTTTTCTCACCCGACAACAGTGATGTGGTAACCCTAGTATACTTAATTTTAACAAACTTTTCAATCAAGATCTTATGGGGAATTGGAAAGGATACCACATCAGATTAATTTGTTTAGCTCAAACACTGCACTTGTTAAATTACTATATATTTCACTTGTTCATTCGGACAAGAGCAGTCTACATTCTACTTTTTTTATTTCTCCCGGACAAGACTGTTGCCAACTATTTTCAATGGAAAGTAGCTAAAGCGTGCTCAAAAATGTGCTAAATGTCAGTAGATGATGTCATACGCTAATTAACATATTTGAAACAACATCACGTACACTGCTCTAAGATTCTGCAAATGGCAGAAACAGAAACAGGAATGAACAACTGTCTAAAAATCCCCTTTGATTAAGTGCATAAAAAGAATAAAAATAAACTGTCAAATTAAACTCTAAAATTTAAAACAAAAGGGAGCAAACAGTACAGATTTGTGATTGGTCCTTGACAACGCTGTTTGCACATGTGCCACTCATTCAGTCTATGTCAGCTGTGGTGCGGTTAGCTGATTGTGCTGCTCCGTCTTCTCGCCTGCTCATGCAGCTCACCTCTCTCTGTCAGTCTCACTGAACAGATTAGACACAGAGAGAGGTGTGTCTCTCTAATTGTAAAGTCTCTGCCATGAATCATGTCAGTGATTATCTCGTTAACACAGGTGAGAGTGTTGATGAGGACATGGCTGATTGAGATAGAACAACAGACTGGAAGCTTTAATATTAGGGTGGTTCTTGAAATCATTGTTCTTCCTCTGTCAACCATGGTTACCTGCAAGGATACACATGCCATCATCATTTCTTTGCACAGAAAGGGCTTCACAGGCAAGGACATTGCTGCTAGTAAGATTGCACCTAATCTTATCAAGAACTTCATGGAAAGAGGTTCAATTGTTGTGAAGAAGGTGTCAGGGCACACAAGAATATCCAGCAAGCGCCAGGACCGTTTCCTTAAGTTGATTCAGCTGCAGGATCGGGGCACCACCAGTGCAGAGCTTGCTCAGGAATGGCAGCAGGCAGGTGTGAGTGCATCTCAGGGCTGGTTCTAGCTGGGGGCAACTACTGTATGCCTGGCAACCCTATATTATGATGGCAACACAAACTTTGATTTTCCTTTTTAAAAGAATATTGCTCGTAATTCATTACAATAATCATTGTTAATTAGTTGGATAGATACAGTAGGTATTGAATCCATGTTCATGCGTTGCTAAAATTAGTCTATTCTTGGATAAAACTCTAGTGAATGTTTTTCAAATGGAATTGTGTTTTCACATGAAACACTGACAATATATGCAATTAAATTCTGTGTACAACGTATTTGTTACTGTTTATAATTTTTTTAATTGAAAACATGTTAAATGTTTTTTTGCAAATACACTCATTACACACAACACACTTGCATTTAGTTACAATTCACTAACTTTGTAATGAATTCACAATGATTATTCCAATGAATTAAAACAAGTGCTATTATTCTGCAGGAAAAATCTGAGTTTGTGTTTACCCTTAGCTAGAACTAGCCCTGGTACAGCGGCACGCACACTGAGGTGAAGACTTTTGGTGGAAAGCCTGGTGTCAAGGGCAGCGAAGAAGCCACTTCTCTCCACGATAAACTTCAGGTACAGACAGATATTCTGTAAAAGGTACAGGTATTGTACTGCTAAGGACTGGGGTAGAGTAATTGTCTCTGATTAAACCCTTTTCCGATTGTTTAGGCCATCTGGAAAACACGGCTGGAGAAGATAAAGTGAACGCTACCACCAGTCCTGTGTCATGCCAACAGTAAAGCATCCTGAGACCATTCATGTGTGGGGTTGCTTCTTAGCCAAGGGAGTGGGCTCACTCACAATTTTGTCTAAGAACACAGACATGAATAAAGAATGGTACCAACAGATCTTCCGAGAGCAACTTCTCCCAACCATCTAAGAACAGTTTAGTGATGACCAATGCCTTTTTCAGCATGATGGAGCACCTTGCCATAATGCAAAAGTGATACCTAAGTGGCTTGGGGAACAAAACCTCAACACTTTGGGTCCATGGCCAGGAAACGTAATCCTACTGAGAACTTGTAGACAAACAAAAACACACAATGTCTGACAAACTCCAAGCATTAATTATGCAAGAATGGGCTGCCATCAGTCAGGATGTGGCCCAGAAGTTAATTGATATCATACCAGGGTGGATTGCAGAGGTTTTGAATAGAAGTGTCAAAACTGCAAATATCGACTCTTAGCATAAACTGAATGTCATTGTCAATTAATTCCTTTGACATACTTGTAATTAAAGTTTAGTGTACCATAGTAATTACTGACAAAAAGATCTAAGATCACTAAAAAAGCAAACTTTGTGGAGACCAATACTTGTGGCATTCTCAAATCTTTGACCACGGCTTTAGAGTTAAACAGATCTGTGAAAATGATTTCCAGCTGGTGTAACTTTGTTTTCCTTCCGTCTGCAATCTGCAGGTTGCGCCCAAAATGTTTGTTTTATTTTCCTCACTGTGCAACCTGTGTTTATAGAAACATGTATCATAATGATTCATAACAGAAACACTCGGTGTAGATGAGCCTTTACTGTTACAAACCGTGACGTTTCAAATCGTGGTTAATAGTGAAATCGGTTAATCGCTGCATACCTAATTAGAGTGTATTACAACTGAAGTAATATTAAAAGCCTTTCATGCTCATATCATAATATATTATTATTGTAGGCTAAACACAGTATGTGCACCATACCACTGGACCACTGTATGCCACAGTGTGTATCATTTTGATCATCTATTTTAATGATGGGAAGTTCTTAACTTTCCTAAGGTTTTGATCATTGATTGGTTAAGTGAATCACAGTCAGATGGGTGTTTATTTAAGCAATAAGGCATGAGGGGGTATGGTATATGGGTAGTAGACCTTGACTTAGAGCAGTTCATAGGCATAATGCATCCAACACTGCCAGAATACATAACTATCACACACCCCCGACTTGTGTGTTTGCTGTTTTAAACCTGCTACTGCAATTAATTTATGTAGTATTCAATAGAAGAGAGGTGCGTTCTTAGCAAGAATATATTAAAAAAAATTCCGTTTAACAGAGCACTGGTTTGCAGAACACCACTTTTCTACAGCCTACTCATGCAAATGCGAGCTACTTTCTGCCACAGATTTGTTCATTATTAGGTAAACAATGTCCCCTGTCTTAAATATTTTTATTTTCTACCAGCTTGCAGACCATTATAATTAAATTCCTGAAAAATCCTGGGTATTTGTTTTGTTCAATTTTTTTTATATTGCTTTCACTGCGATATTGGTCTTAAATAGCATGTAGAATGGCATTTAAAAAGTGTTCAAAAGTCTTACATCATAGTCATCAAACCTGCAACTACACTTTTTGGTGGCATACAGAACAATTTTGGGATCCATTAAGTGTTTCCCTATGGAGACAAACAAATTACCTTTTTGTATTCATTTTTTCAAAATTGTGGTTTGTGTGTCTGAGCTCTATGGTGTTGTAGTGAACGGTACAGGGGACAGCGGCTCACTGCTGGGGTTGTTGCTTCAGTCAAATCCCATCTCTTCCTTTGACCATCATTATAACACACTGTGTCTGTTGCAAATGTATATCCGGTATGTGTGAGACAATGTGCTATGGCTGACCAGTCACTGCTGTCTGTTTAAATGTAGCCTCGTAGACCAGCCCACGCTACCCTGGGGTGAGGGAAGTCAATTTGATTAAATGTGGACAAAAGAGATGGAACCAGGTTTGAAACGGAATAGTGGCAAACATCTATAATTTGCTTCCCCAACAAGTCCAGTAATCCTGCTCTTAGAGATGCCCCTTTGTGCACCAGCCTAGGAATGAACCCACCTCTACAGCACATGTCGTGCATTAGACATTAAAGGGTAACTATAATCAGAATAAATAAAAAAAACGTGTGATATTTTGATAGAATCTCTGCTCCGTTCAGTCCCGCAGACAAACTTTCAAGTCCTCAGACCATATAGTACTAGCGGGCCTGTTTGCTGATGCACAATGACAGAGGATGAATAGCCTGCTGTGGTCCCAGAGACTGTAAAAAATATGGACAGCCTGACTGTGACGTCACCCATTGGTTTGTGAAAAGCGTTTTTGAAGCTCATTGTGGGCGGAGACGGTCGTCGCCATCTTGGTAGCGCGTCACTCGACGTCAACCTCGGATAACCAAAAATGGTCAAAGAGGCGGTGCGTGGGTGGAGCTGAGGTGCTTGGTTGCTGATGT
>JACXGM010019238.1:7227-18611 GCA_016801145.1 Umbra pygmaea
CTCGCCCTTTACCCAGATGCACCTTGTCTTGTCACAGATCGCTGTTTCATCCCGTTGCTAAGGGCCACAGACAACTCAATCCAGCCAGTCATTGGTGGGCCCTGGTCACCTGAGCCTTCAGAAAACATTCCTCATTCACTGTCTCCCAGGGTAACACGCAGTCCCATGGATCCAGTAATGACAGTCAGGGCATTCGCCGGCCCCCTCAGCCCATCGAAGGTAAGTTTTTAGCTCATTTAGTTTTATTTAATCTTTATTCAACCAGGGGGACGAAACCTTTGAGACCCAGAGCCTCAAGCTCAATACAGTCAAGACTTGGAAAAACATAACAATATAACCTAAGGAAACCATTAACATTGTCTTTTAAAAGGGTTTTAATTTAGTGGCACTAAGGTACTCACATGGAGCATGAATAGTAGGCTGTTCCATTCCTCTGTGGCAGAGTAGATGGCTTTGACAGGGCTGTTGAACTGTAATCCTGGACTGAAACCCTCCCCTTCTACTCAGAGGCTGATTGAGAGCTGGGTTAGCCAACCAGGATAACTACTTGGTAGAAGTTAATACCAGTGCTGTTTTAACAGAAGAGTCTGGCTGTATGATTTAGGAAAGGAAATGTAATATGTTGCAGGCAGAGGAGTTCCGCAGGGTGTGGAAGACCCCCCCCAGAGAAAGGGCTGGGCATTTCCAACACATCCTGAAGTCTGATCCAGACCGCGGCGCTGAGAGAGTGGGCAGGTATGTCTGGTCTGGCAGCAATAAGGATTTGTTTTTCTAATGTAGCTGCTGTGATTCAGATGTCAGTCTCTGTTTAAAGTCAGCCTTGACACAACATTGCTGCTCCAGACTAGCATTTTTATTTTGTGTTCTCCTCCGTTCCAGAGACCTGGCCAGAAAGCTAGGACACCCCTGGGCTGAGTACTGGGATTTCCTGGACAGTTTCACTGACCTGGCTTCTGCAGACGGCCTTCGGAAGCTGGAGGAGTACCTGAACAAGAGGGACTTTAGTCAACGTGCACATGAAGAAGCAGGGGAGAATGAAACCAGCAACCGCTTCAGAACCCCATCACCAGGTAATGTTGTCCTTACTGGTTGCTCTTCCATTAGTCTTGAATTGACATCAATTGCTCACCAGCTATTGTGTTCCTTTTAGTTTAAAAGCAAAGTTAAAAACAAAGGGTTTGGATAATATTCACACAATAAGGTTGAAAAATGAAATGATGATAATACCTGATTGGTGTAAAACAACTGGACAGTAATCATGTTTGGGTATTTTGGCCAACTGCAAGATGACATGAAAAGGCTGAGTTTATTATAATAGACCAGTGACTGGTTAAGGACTGTCATTCTGTTATTAGGTCTGTATCAAAAAATGAGTTTCATAACGACCACACAGACTGAGCATTTGAACTGTACGAGGCACAGGGTAACAAACGGGAAAGATTTTTTGTTGTGAGAAACGTTGTTTTCTTTTGCACTATCATACTTTATCTGGACCAGGTCACTGGTTTCATACGAGAATCAGTTCTCAATTGGCCGACCTGTTTGAATAAATGTGATATAATATTAATGGATTGTAAAGTGTGTCCATAGGCTTTAGCATTCTGTCCTCTGGCATCCACAGGAAAGCCCGTGAAGTTCTGCAACTCCATCTCGGTGGGGGCCTTCCTGGACGAGGGGGATGACATGAGCCTCGAGGCAATGAAGAACCGTCAAAACGCAGCGCTCACCAGCATCACGTCCTCCACCTGCTCTAAGGACAGCCTGTCGGGTGCCATGGGTGGCATGGGCCTCCGGGAGTTCCACATCCTGCCCATGTCCCACCGCGGGGCTGACGACCTCATCGAGACGGCGGCCGAGCGAGACCACTTGTGCTCCGTCTCGGAGAGCCTCTTGTCAGCCGACTGTAACAGCGGCCCAGGGTCAGACGGGGCTCTCAACGGGGAAAGTGCATCCCCCCGTGCCGCCTCCTTTTCCTCCTGCCTGCTGTCACCCATCTCCAACCTCATGGTGGAGTTTGAGAGGATGTCCCTGCAAGAGGGAGGGGGTGACGTTGGCACCAGGGAGAGGAGGAGGAGCGGGGGTCACCGGCACACCGGGCATAACGAGGTCGTCTCCCGGGACGAAGTGGCTTACGGAGTGGCACGCCTGGCGCTTGGGGCGGACACCAATGAGGATGCTGCGTTTGAGAGGGACTGCTGCTCGGAGCAGGGGGTCAGGGAAGGGGGCACGTGGCGGGGTACGGCTGTGGAAGGGGAGGGGATGGATGGGGTGGAGGACCAGGCCAGCAGTGGAAGCAGCGCTGAGGAGTATTTTGAGTCTCAGGAGAACTTGGAGGTTTTGGCTCTGAGGACTAGGGGGACCGGGGGGATGTCGGGGCGCACGCTCTGCTCCAGGTCCAAGTCATGGGATCACGGAGGCAGGGACCAGAGCAGCTCAGGGTCATCCAGCTCCTATAAGTCCCTGGAAAACTCTCCAGAGTTCCTATCACGGACCCCACCTCAGATCAGAAGAGGACTGTTTATTGAAGGGTGAGTGAGGAGTATAATGCTGGATGGTTGATATCAGCGAACAGAATTGAATGCTGCAAAATATTTCTCCCTGTTTTTTGTTGGTGTTTTAGGGATTCGCCAACTAAGTTGGACAGGGAGGTCTTGTTAGCAATAGAAGCCATTGAAATCGACCCGTTGAAGTTTCCCAGCATTCAGAAGTGGAAAAGCACAATGCAGACATACACGTCATCAGACATGCAAAGGTTGGTATGACCATTCGTTACACTAAAAATGAAATCTGTACATAGCATTTACATACTACATAGCATTTACATACTGCATTTGAGTTATTAGCAGTAGGGATGCTCAATTCGGGTAATTTTCCCGACCGACAACCTCAACTCGTTATCCGATTTTTAACCGTTAACTGATTAGATTTTAAGATTCAATTGGCTTTAAATAAAAAATTAAATTGACGAGTGTCTGTAACCCGTTAAATATACAAAAAAAATTTGTTTTAATGTCTGAACAGCATACAGATCAACAACAGCTGCCGGGTGCACCAGCTTTGCGTATAAGTTCACTCGGATGCAAAGTCCACACTAAACAATACGATGAAACTAGTTAGTTTCATACTAAAGCTGTGTCGATGTTTGGTTTCATCAAACTACACTGGCGTAAAGTCCACACCAACAGTGTTGCCATGTCCGCGGTTTTCTAGCCAAATTGGGCTATTTTTAAATTTAATTTGGCGGTAGAAAATATATTGGTCGCGGGTTGCGGTTTTTTGGGCTAGTTTTAAACAACCACAGCTGCAGCATTTTCCTTTAAATAAATAAATGTGACCTAGGCTGTATGGTGCAGCCTGTGCCAGGTATGAGAAGAGCTACTGCGTGGTGTGTATGAAAGAGAGGGGGAGTAGTCAATTACAGTATATGAAATTAAAAGAATAGGGTAAAAAAATCACATTTATATATACATTGTGGAAAAAGTATTGGAATTTTTTACTCTGTGGCAATGTAAACAAATTGGGCTAGTTTTAAGGCATTTTGGGCTGTTTTTGAGTAGTCATTGGGCTAGATTTTTTTGTTTGACCTGGCAACCCTGCACACCAACCAAAATATTGTATCAGAAAATTTGTTGCAGACGTTTTCACTTTCTGTTGTCAAACTAAAGGAAAGTAGCCTTGATGCAGTGTTTACCGAGTTGTCAAATTATAGAATGAAAACAGTCGGTGACAATCTGAAACAAGGTTGTTGCTTACAGGAGGCCTACTGCAAATAAGAGCTATATTTCATTAACACAAAACAAAATGTTGATAACGCTTGCGATGCGTTATGTTACTAACTATACAATATCTGCCGAGCGCACCCATTCCATTGAAATGACCATTACGGTCCTCTCTGAAAAGAAAGTGCACGTTGTCAATCACTGTGTGTGTTGTTTTTAAAGGTTCCATGTGTAATAGTTCTGAGGATCTATTGACAGAAATGCAATATAAGATCCATCACTATGTTTTCAGTGGTGTGTAAAGACCTCACATAATGAACCATTATGTTTTTATTACCTTAGAATGAGCCATTTATATCTACATAACCGCGGGCACCCCCTTTGATGGAGGTCGCTGTATTTTGTCGTCATGATTCTACTGTAGCCCTCAGTGAACAAACAGTGCTAAAGAGCGCGTTTCGTCACAACCTTGAAAGAGAAGCAGCCGATAAAGAAGCAGCAGCAGAAGTTGTACGTTTCTAAATATTAGGTAATAGTAGAAGCTCTCCTTTATTAAAAGTGGAATACTGGAAGGCTCAACTGGAAGGCTCTATTGATGGAAAAAAAAATTCAAAGCCATGCAGAAGTTGCCTGTTTTCTGCTGGACAGGTAAGGTATTCCAACTTTAGCAATGCAATTGAAAACTGTTGTTTGACAATGTTAGCCTTGTAGAAGCTAGCCATAGTCACCGTGAAAAGTGACTTTTCCCTTTTCAGTGGTGTAAAATATATAGTTGGATTGTTGCATTGGTTATTCTCCCTGGCTATCTTATGGCTTTGCTATGTGGGAGAAATAAGATTGACTCACGAACGTGTAACCATCAGCTGATTAGTACTATTGACTGCAAAACAATAGCCTACATCATAACAGCTCATATTAGCCAGCTAAACCTTTACTACGGTGTTAGAAAAAATATGTAGGTGGATTGTTTCATGTGGTTATTCTCCCTCGCTGTGTACAGTAATGGCTTTGCTGTGTCGGTATAAATGGGCTGGTTACGTTCGTGAGACAATCAGCTGATTAGTACTATTGACCGCAAAACAGTAACATTAGCCTACACCCTACAGCATTACAAAATATTAGCCATCTAAACCTTTACTAATGTGTATCGTTGTGTAATTGCTTTGCTATGTAGGGAGAAATGTGCTGGTTACGTTTGTGAGACAAACAGCTGATTAGTACTATTTACTGCAAAACTGTAACATTAGCCTACAAAATAACAGCTCATATTAGCCACTAAACTTTTAGTACCCTGTTAGAAATAATATGTAATGTTAGTTGGATTGTTATTTCGAAAGCATGATGAAGCCAGACGAATACGGGAGTGACGCAGGCAGAAATCAAGGAGGAAACATGTTTTCAAAGCAACTTTTTTCTTATCTAACTAACATGGAAACAAGCTAGGTAAAGTCAGTGAATAAAACACTAACACAATGATGAACAAGTAAAAATAACATTCGAAATAACATGGTTATATTGAATAATACATTTTTTACTTAATAATTAAGTAAATATCTCTATCTCTATATAAAGAAACCGCATTGCTTGACTATCTACTCTGCTGTCTCAGATGACGACATATTTTATCATACGTCGGCCACCGTAGCTTAGCTTTTGTGTTTGCAAAGGGAGGGGTAGGAAGTGAGTGACTGGCTGCTTGCAATTCACAAACCATAACACTAGATGTCACTAGAAATTACACACTGAACCTTTAAGGCACAGGTGTCAAAACGGTTCCACGGAGGGCCGAGTGTATGCTGGTTTTTGGTCTTTCCTTTCAATTAGAGCCCAATTAAGACGTAGACTGCCAGGTGAGGCGAGATCCTAACCAATTAATGACATTCAATCATTCAGGTACAAGGTAGAAGCGAAAACCTGCAGACACTAGGCCCTTTGTGGATCTGGTTTGACACCCCTGCTTTAAGGTAACAATTATAATCCATCAGGAGCATGATAAATTATAGCCAATGAAATAATATATGCTTCCCAATACGATAGCGTTATACGTTTCTGTACATCAAAAAATGAAAGCGCAAGTTAATATCACAGTCATCATAAATGTCCAAGGGTTGTCATTTTAAATGAAGAACGCGTTGCAGACGCGTAACAGGCAGCTGGTATATTTCGCTCCTCATTACCTATATCTCCCCACCTTTCAAAATGTAGCACCAGGCTCTGGTTGCGTGTGTCAACGCACCACGTGATTTCACAAATATAGGCTATATATACGTAAAAAATAAAAAAAACTTTTAAACCGTTTAACTGATTGTATTAATCGGTCAAATGTTTTACTTTCGGTTAACAGTTAAACGGTCAATATGAGCATCCGTAATTAGCAGACACTTTACACGGACATCCACTGGAGCAAAGTGCCTTGCCCAAGGACACATTATTTGGCAGTTTTTGAACCTACAACCTTCCAACTATAAGTTTGACTTCCTAACCACTGAGCCATATTTGTTGACCTGTCAAAGGCCCTTGAAACAGGTGATCATTTTTTGCTGCTTAAAAATAGACCTCTTTGGTGTTGGCTGTAGGCATTTGTGCATGCTTTCAGAATACTTAGTGACAGACCACTGACTTACTGCAGATGGGGTAAAAATCTGATTGTGTTCCTTTTCATACTTTAGTCCCACAAGGTTCAATTGTGGGTCCTTAATTGTTCACAAGGAACATAAATGCTATCTGTAACCTTGTGCAATGCTAATGACACAGTACCTTATGTGGGTAGCCCATCACTTATTCAAGCATTTAGACTCCTGCAGACTGACTTTCAATTACTAGAAAGTGCCCTTCTAGAGGGCTCAGGAGTTAGGGAGTCATACTTGTAATTGGGTGATTGCCGCTTCGATTCCCGACTGTGCAAAATGTCGTTGAGTCCTTGGGCAAGGCACTTAACCCTTAGTAGCTCCAGTGGAGTATCCCCGTACATACTGTACGTCACACTGGATAAGTGTGTCTGCTAAATGACTAAAATGTAAACTGTAGACCTAAGACTTGTTCATTGCAAGTAAAAATCTGTATTTGTTAGTTCTTACATCCAAATTTCTTCTTTTAATGTCAGTGCTTTATTGTGGTCAGCTTCAGCATTGAAACATTTCGATGCAGCGTATCATACAGCATTGCATTACTGGTGCAAACCTTTGCACACATCATTGCCTCTTATACACTAAGTTGGCTGGAACTCCTTGAATTTTAAAGGTCCAGATTTAGTTTGATGTTTGTTTACAGAGATGTCCTTCCTAGCTAAATAAAAATAATCCAGTGGTTAAATTGCATATATTAGACTCAATCACAGGACCTTGAAAACCATGGAATGATTATACTGAGCAAATTGAAGCTAGAGGTTTTAGTGCCTCTATGACAATTACATTTCTTTAATTTAATTGTATTTATTTTACTTTAGTGTTATATTTTTAGCTGCTGTTTTTATATTTTTGTATAATTGTTTTGGTACTCTTAAATAGACTAGTGTCTAATCACATGATCTACCATTTGAAATATCTTTTCAGCTGAAATGTGTCCTACCCCGCTAACACATCATTGGATTAGAACAGTGAGTGACAACCAATTCTTGCCAATTGATTGGTGATTGGTGGTGATATGTATGAGACAAGGTGAGGTCCTTTTTGGAGGAGGTGACATCACCTATTTAAAACATTTGTCCTCATTCATGAAACCTCAGAAAAGATATAAGATTCAAGCGTGGGACGAGACTTAAAAGTGTGATTCATGAAACCTCAGAAAAGATATAAGATTCAAGCATGGGACGAGACTTAAAAGTGTGATTCATGAAACCTCAGAAAAGATATAAGATTCAAGCGTGGGACGAGACTTAAAAGTGTGATTCATGAAACCTCAGAAAAGATATAAGATTCAAGCATGGGACGAGACATACAAGTGTGATTCATGAAACCTCAGAAAAGATATAAGATTCAAGCGTGGGACGAGACTTAAAAGTGTGATTCATGAAATTGTTGCACCTGGTCAGAATGAGCATAGAGTTCATCACAGGTTGATCTGAGAAAGTTCTGGAAGCAAGACCGTGTTCAAATTTGATCGTACACACGTTTCATGAATGAGGGATAAACTTTTATGCGGAATTTGGCAATTTCAATGGGTGTGATCACGGTACTGTTCACTTTAATAGAATCAGTATAAATAATGTTACCTTGTAAATATAGTAACACATGAACTTCACCTTAGTCCCACCAGCATAAAATGCAGAATTTTGCTAATATGATTTGTTATTAATATTTTGCAGTATGCACTAATTGTATCCAAGTTTTCACAATTACATTAATGGGGGAGAAAAGGTTTTAGCCATGTGGTTTTAATGAGACATGTTGTAAACGTGTGCAATGATGGGGTGAAATGAATGCATTGCTTTGACAGGTCTATGCGGAAGCCCTCAATATTATGCCGTCATAGTGTGGTATAAAGATTGTACAAATCTTGAATGGTTTGTGTGGAAACAAGCAAATAATGTTGGTGGGATTTTTTATCTGTTTGTCTTTCAGTTGGACCAGCCCTGTGGTGCTAAAAAGCCGGCCACGGGTACATCAGGCTTCTCCTCTGGCACACAACTCTCCTGTCAGCAGCTTGATGTCCCCAGCCAGTGGTCGCTTCAGTCCCGCCCGCCACACTAGTTCACCAGATTTCACCAGCCCCAGCCGCTACAGCCCTGCACACGCCAGCTATATACAGCGCATTCGCCTCAGGCACTTCAACAACCACTAGCCAACTACAACATTGACCTGTAAACTCACCGGTCCAGGATACATAGGCTACAATTCACGGCACTGTTTGCCAGATTTCAAAACCACGTACCTACAGTAACTAAATATGCAGAAGTGTCTTGAAGATTTGTATGATGTATGGTACTACATCTATATAATGTATACAATATTGTATACATGGAAAACAGGTTCTTTATTCTGTCCTATGTACTGTATGTATGTTGCAATTACTTTAATATTATTAATTAGTACGTATGAAACACCTGTATCTTTTTGAATAACCCCATGATACAGCTGCACTCCACAGACAATGAGGAAGTGTTGGTAAAACCTCAGAGTAGAGTCCTGTAAGATTCATTGTTTTTCTTCATCTTTTTTCTCAAAAGTAAAAAAATGTTGATATTGTAGACTTATTTTTGGTATGTCAGTAAATAGCACAAATGGTTTTAAGTGTGTGTGTGTGTGTGTGTGTGTGTATGTATATGTATGTGAAACCAACTGCCAGTTCATTTGTTTCTTCTCAGTTTAGGAATTGCCTTAATTTTCTGAAGATTGACCAATCAGTATCAAATCAGAATTAGCCACACTGACACTGGTGTGGTTAGTTGACGCGTGTGAAAACAGCATAGCACATACCATCCTACCTGAGCTTACCCAACCAATGGCTGCAAATACAAGAAAAAATAAATACCCAGTTCTTCCATTTGATTTATTTAATTATTAGAAATGTTTTCATTTTATAGGTACCATTGTTCTTTCGTCATATTGCTGTGTTCTCTTGACATTTTACTACTTTAAACCAGTGGTTTTCAAACCTCTCCTCTGTGACCCCAGCCATGTACATGTATTTGAACTACCCCTCAGCCTAGCACACCTGATTCAACTTATCTACTAATCGACATGTTTATTAGTCAAACTGATCTGATGGTTTAGGGCTACAGTTAAACTGTCATGTCTGGGGGTCCCCGAGGAGAGGTTTGAGAACCAATGCTTTAAACAACTCAAAGCTGAATTTATGGAAATCTTTTTGGCTTTTCTATACGTGTATAAAGCAAAGTCAGTTCAGACAGGAAACCTGGTTTTGCACTGGCATCATCGTTAAAACTAGATTTTGCTCAAATTGGATGAGATCTTAAAGCTGTTTTCTTGTTATTAGGGTTTTACTGATAGATGCTATTTGTACTTTTGCCAGACTACTACATTTAGGGCCCCAGTGATGTTCCAGATAAAAACACTTTAACAGCTTTGGCTATGTTGCAAAGACTTCAGTTTTCCAGCTTTTCTCTATAGCTCTAGCAGAATGATTGTTATACGATGTAGCACATCTGTCTAGTTATATGATCTAATGACACTGGCAGAGGGATAACCAGAAAGACTACAGCCCTAATACAGCTTAATGCTTTTAAGTTTCCTAATGAACAGCTTGCATTTAAGAGGTATTTTCTGTCTGAACTGAGTAAAACCAAGCTGTACATAAAAGGTTTCTGCAGAGTACAACAAGCTGCCAGCCCGCAAAGCTGAATCTAGAAATCAAGTGGTCAATCCAAATTTAATAGAAATCAATATTGCTATGAAGATTGTCACACTGGGTCAGTACGAGCTGTAATATTGAATGTGAATTAAAACATTGAGGCACAAACTATTTCACACAGAGGATTGTATAGAACTCGTGCTCATGGGTGACAGACTTTATTCTGGTCCCGGAATGTTTTATGAATGTGGAGTTCTGTTAATTGTTCCTGAATACTTAAACATGCTTACTGTAAGTTGGCATTCTGTGCTTTATTTAAAAAGTGATTAAGAACAATTTCGGCGTGCATTTTCCCTTCTACGTCCAGATCCTCACTTCTGACTAATCAATAAAACATTTTCCTCACCTTTGAATTATTGTGCTGCTTCGATCCCTTTGTAATGTTTCTACAACCTAAAATGGTAGGGGCATCAAGAATCACTCAAGTGTAGTTCTAGTCTCCCTGTAATGGCATTTAAAACAAGTTTGAAAGTTGACTGGAAGAGTACATATTTGGTGTGTTGATGAGAAACAAAGTGTAAAAGACCAAATCTCCTGTATTGCATGTTTCTACTAAAAACAATACAACTATACCCAACCCTCGTTAGATGAAACCTTGATCAAAATACAAAAGACTTAATATGCATTTACAGCAGTACATTAAATAAGCCATATTCTGTTTTTTGGATTTTAAATCCTACTACTTTGTATTTGAAATGTTCACTGTTTACATTCATAGAGTAGTGAGTCACTGGCAGGCATCATTATATTGTAGCTGTCTGAGTTAAGTTGGTTACAGCAACAGTTTAACCTCTTCTGTTGAAGGAAGGGCACAGCACACTTGACAGGTCCTCCGTCACTCTAGTCGGCAAAGGATGGCACGGGTGGATCACAACGAAACTAGTTCATATTTCTTGCATGTGGAAGTTACAAAATAACACCAAATGTTACTTTCAAGACACTTCAGGAGAAAGCAAGAGCTTTTTTGTTCACCCCCTAGCTGACATTTGAACCTGTCAAAGGGACCGCTGAATGCAGGTGTACGGTGGTCAGGTCCGGGTCAGTTTGTCTGGGGGCATGAACCCGGAGTCTCCCAGCGTCCTCAGTGCCACCCTGCCACTGGGGCGCACAGTGATCCAGGTGATGCTGCCGTTGTTTAGGCCCATCCTTAGCCAGCCTTCTGGGGGAAACTGCAGAGCCCTAATACACAGATCAGCTGTTAGAGGTTGCCAGAGAATCTAGGAGGGATTACTTGAAATCATTTATAAATACACGTGACATTGGAGGTTGGCAGGCACCTAGCTATTAATGAAATGCAAAAGACAAGCAGGCCAGGTTAATGCTACACAACGTTATGGTTATGACAAGCAGGCCAGG
>JACXGM010019239.1:6911-18634 GCA_016801145.1 Umbra pygmaea
ATCAGGTCATACGTTCAGGAATCAGGTCATACGTTCAGGGACCAGGTCATACGTTCAGGGATCAGGTCATACGTTCAGGGATCAGGTCATACGTTCAGGGATCAGGTCATATGTTCAGGGATCAGGTCATATGTTCAGGGATCAGGGCATACGTTCAGGGATCAGGTCATACGTTCAGGGATCAGGTCATATCCCATGCACAGCTGCTTGCTCAACTTGTCCTCTGTTAACGTATACCTAGCAGGCAGCCCACAAGGAGTATTGTTCCCTTTGGCAACACTGACCCACAGCTGAGACCAGGCATGGTGGGAGAACTTGCATTGCTCTCAGCCATTTGGCAGGGCTCCAAAGCAACTGACAATGAGCAAAATGACTAGCCCTAATTCTCCCAAACAGAGAGGAAAATATGACCACTCAACTATAGAGGTAACATCAGTCCAGGAGCTTATGTTGCTGCTGTACAGTCTGAGCAGATAACACAAGGTATGATAGGTTGTTTATGAGCTCCTGTCGTTGCTGTGGCATTACGATGTCATAGACCATGGGTATGGCATGATATAACTTTTTACTGTTATAATTGTATTGGTAACCATTTTATAATGGCAACAACTCATCTCTGAAATGTGTGATACATTGCCATTATACCAATTTTAAGTTACTGTATGAATCTAGGCACTTAATGATGCATCGTGCCCTACAACAGTTCTTAGCTGTGGTATATTGGCCATATACCACAACCACACCTACTTTTGCCTCACTGCCTAACGATACAACACAGGTGTCAACCTCATTTCATGGGGGGCCTTGTGCCTTTGGGGTTTTGCTCCTATGTTGAGCTTGTATGATTCATTACCTTCAATAATTATTTAGAAACTATCCTCAAATAATTTGCCACGTCTTAGTTGTCTCCAAGATAGGTCAGCAGACACTAAGGTTCTCCTTGGAATGACACCCATGTTACTGTATACAACCACTTCCAGCGTTTAACCAATGTTCATTCAAATAATGGCCACACCCAAAAATGAAACATAATAATAAATAATAAAATTACTAAATTGAACAAAAAAATAATAGGTTAATAAGTGTTGTAAATACTTTTACTATTTGGCTGGCAACTACTAGTACTTAGGGATAATACTGTGTCTCGCTGATAGATATTTAGAATACCCCAAAGTTTCTACACCTCTAAACGAGTAGGACACATAGACCTACTAAACTAAAGCATTTGTTCTCTGGCAATTTTGCCATTTACAATAAACGTGAGGAAAGATATACCCTTGATTACTTAATTTGGCAGGGTAGCCCAATTAAAATACAGAAGCATGTGTATTACCATACTGAGAAGTGTGTGTGAATACATTGATGCTGAGCATGTTTTAGCTGGATTAGATGACAAAGTTCCAATTCCATTTTAGAATATATGTGAGCTGTTGCCTTAATTTATAAAGTGGTGCATTATCAAAGCTTTCCTGCCTGCCCCCAGCTGCTCCATGTATATCCTAGGGCAGTAGCTAGCACACCTCAGTCAACTAATTATCCAATCCCTTTGAGGTGACTGTTGTCCGCGGCAGAGGTTTGAGATTCACTGGCATGTGTGACGTTTTATTGAAATATAAATGCTAATTTCTTGATGCAATAAGAAAACGAGGTCTTTGGCAACACACAGCAGTGATTATTTTGAAGTTGAAATGAAAACTTTATGCAATCTGGGAACTCCATGAGGTAATGTTGTAAGTATTCAGACCTGCACTGAAACTTATGGTGTTCTCATAGACATTCAATCATTCTAACTCGATATTCGTCGTATAGACAAGGTATTGAGACAATCACTGACACGGCACGCAGAGACATACAGTAGTGATACCTGGTAGATAATCTGACTACACAACGTATGAAATGATTTATGGTTAAATGTTCGCCCTATATTCTCAAATCAGTGACACATAATGCAAACACAACATATATTGGTGCGAATGAGTAAAACAACCGTAACGCCACAGGCATAGCTTCCCCCGAAACACTGCGCCTCCCCTGAAAACAGAGCAGGGCCTATTACCCAGCACAATCAACAGGTCCCCTCATAGTGAGTGCAATATCATTGCATTCATCATTAAGCTGCGCTTCCTGCTTACATTTGCTCACACGTACCCGTAAATTTTCCCTTTGTTTATGCCTCTTATCTAGCTACCAAATCACACTGGTAACTTCAACCTACTGTACAACAAATAAATCGGCGTCGTCGAATTCCCAATGACTTAATTTTTAGACACCTCAACAAACAATAAAGACAACAAGTGTAGACCCAGAAACGACGAAGGACTACAGAAATAATGTGACGAAGTGTATAAACTCAGAAAACGCGCTTCATCGAGACTACCTCTACCGTGGATATGGTCTTGAAAATATAATTTAAAGTGCAATTTACACCTTTGATACTCCTCAAGACCATAGGATTTAATCAGGTGGCTGCAGATTACAATAGTAGAGTCGCCATGATGAAGTAGGAATAATCCCATCGGAATTACCTTATTACGAAGGAACAACTTTCCAAAAATTGAATAAATTGTACTTGTATATTCCTTGAGCAAAGCTTCTACAATAAAAAGGTATACAGCCGGTGTGTGTAGCTCCGTACCATTCAAAAGACAATGAACATGGGACAGAAGCCTGTTTGTAATGGCCACTAACCTCAGCATCCTCTGAGTGCAGATACTGACTCGTGGCTATCTGAGCATCGAATCTTCACAATGGCCTTGTTGCTCCTTTACAAGGCTGATTGACACTCGATGTGTTCCCCATGTGCCCAACGAGCTACCTAGATAGATACATCATCTTTACATTAACTTTATGAACCTGAAAGACAAGTTCCAAACCTCGGGATTCGTTCACCATCTGTTCTTATCGCGACTCTAATCGCACACGTGTTTCTCATCCCCACTTCAATGTCTTCTTTCCTTCCAATCCCTTCTCCCCCCGACTTCAGCGGTGTCGTGACGCCTCGGCTGAGTTAGAAGAGGGAGGAGGTGGTGGAAGGGGGTCGACAGTCATTCAGTATGAACAATGCAATGGATAGACCTCAATTAAACCAGTTAAAAACCTGACCCGAGTTTCGTTTCCGTTGATACCCGCTGCTGATATCACTTTATCCTCTGCTTTCCGACCGGAGCGATGCTGAGCTGACTCGAAGCTCGTCACCGCGGGTCGCTGTCAGTTCAGGACCACCATAATGGAACGCAGGCAGTAACTTTAGCAACATAATTGCCATTTGACGAACTCTGAAGAACTACTATGGAAGCGCAACAATTCCATAATGAAGAGCCTGTTCACATTGTAGCAAGCGTGATGGTAGATTGTTTAAAGCGACATTCACACTGCTGGTGACCACAGCTGAGCGTCACTGTCTCTCAGTCAGAAGAATGACAGCTTGCTACCTGAGTTCAAAGCTCTTTTTGCGGAGATAAGACTTTATAATTAGGACGAGTGATTAATAATATTACTTACCGAATTGAAGCAAAATTCGCTGACAGAAAATGACAGTTAAGGAAGATTTGTAACAGCTAAGTTATAACGTAGTTGTACCG
Source organism: Umbra pygmaea (assembly GCA_016801145.1). Taxonomy (NCBI): domain Eukaryota; kingdom Metazoa; phylum Chordata; class Actinopteri; order Esociformes; family Umbridae; genus Umbra; species Umbra pygmaea. The sequence continues at coordinate 10,493 of JACXGM010019239.1, forward strand.
CTGGCTGGCGACCACAGCAGTTCCACTGCTGCTGACGTGACGACGATAACATATAATTTGCATATCAGTTACGTGCTTTCTGATTGGACAGTTGAGGATTCGTTCAATTTTGGTAATCTCAGATTATATTTGGCGCCCGTTCCAACGAATATTACGTCTCATTTAACATTGAATCACAATTCTTAGTCAAATGTCACATAAAATCAGAATTATTAGAGGAAGGTGGTTGTAAAGGCAATGCACACAAGATGGCCGCGGTGAGGCTTAAACCAATCGGCGGAGGTCTTACTTTGATTATACTATAACTGTAGTCTCCCGGATACTAATGTTGACGCTGACAGGCAAGAGATAGTAGAATATGGAAACCTGCCAGTCTATGGCGACATCTAGTGGTTACGGCAGACTACTGTTAAATCCCATCACTGTAACAGTAAAAGTGTATTCATGACGCCATCAGCTTTTTACGGAAAGTCAATTATGAGACAAAACAGTAGTTCTTAAACTCAGGTTTGATAAAAATACAACATATTTATGTATAGCCACGTTAAATAATAATAAGTGTAATATTATTCAACACCATGTTCTTATTCCTGGGCAACATACAGCCAAGATGACTGAAGATATTGAGATCCACATTGCATCAGAGTTCAAATATAGTAATAAAAATAAAAAAATTAACAATTTTCCTTGCAGTGGCAGCCAGCAGTCATTTAAATGTTTCTCAGGAACACCTTTGTTCAGCAATGCCATGGCAAACAGAATAAAACTCAAACATTTGCCATCACAAAAATCAGTTCCCAGAACCAAAATAATTGAAAGCCAGCAATGCGTAATATGATACAGCCAATTTAACCAATCCACTACGTGAAAGCATTGAGTGAGAAAATGCCACATGTGCATAACTAATTTTGTGATAATACCCACTTAAGACATCTATAGTCCATTCATAATATACATGAAAGTAACATTGGTATGCATTGTTTATTATCTTTAAAGTATAATGTTTAAAACTCACACTGCTTTAGCTGCAGTCATTCAAACTGATGACAGAGGTTTGATTTGAGGATAACACAGTGTTGCCCAACAGTCCAAAAGGCAGCATGTTTGTGAAGTAGAACAAGAAATGTATTGTTTCCATTTACTTAATTTCACAGCAATATGAAGTGGCTAGTAACAAACAGGGTTGCGTATAACACTACCCTGTCTGTGAAGAGGGCAACCATTTCCACAGAACGCATGTTTATTATTTTAATATTTACACATCAAACTTTACACATCAAATGGTTAGGGTAAATAGAACAAATTAATTAAAAGCAATGCAAAGATGCATAAATAATGAATTTAGCATCTGAATTAAAAACTTACTTGGCTGCTCCCCTGTCTGCAAAATATATTACCTATTTTAAGAAACAATAGTGCATACAATAAAGAGGAATAAAAAAAATTACATCTACACCTTTATCCAAGAAAAATCTATACAACAAAAAATTGTTGATCTAAATTTCATTTGACAAAGTGTAAAGTATAAGTTTCTTGGGGAAACGCCAAACAATTCAAGATCAAAGATCAAACTTATTTAAAAGATTCCATGTCCAAACAATTAACAATGAGTGTCCTGAGTCCATCTTAACAGTCATGAATTCATTGTCCACCCATACAATATAATATATTTCACCTATAATTAATGTAGAGTATTATTCTCGCAGTTTAACCAGCTTTGAGTGGCTACATGTATAGAACAACCCCAAAGCATGTGCAAAGAGCAGAGAAAAAGGGAGAAAATAAATTGATTGCATTGCAGCCTGTGTTGCTAAGACATCCAGTTGTCATTGATTTACATATGATACACATTTTTAGTTCTATAGCTGTTTGAGAACAAGATGTCTGTAAATGTTTTAAAGCTGAGCATAAGTGTTTCAATGTTAAATTAAGTCCATTCAACTGGTCCAGTTGCTATTCACACAACTGAACGGCTGTTTAAGCCAATCGGTGGTGTGGCATTCTGCTCTGTACCTCCCTCTGGTGGCAGACAAGGAGTATTGCAGGCAGAAGCATCAGATGAGCTCTATGAAGGGTTCTCATCTTTACTGAATGGCTGTGTTGAACCAGGCTTCACCCAAGATAGTCCTGACACCTGCAGGCCTTTATGGTGATCTTCAGGCCGTCTCTAGGACAACAGAAACACATTAACATACTTCCCAGCTGTTAGTCAGGTTAAAAGTCTAAAGTGTGTTGGGAAATTAAGCCCAATGTGAACCTGAATTCTGAAACCAGAGCAAACATTTAAATTTGACAAAGCACTTAAAACCACAAAACTGGACTTTAAATACTCACTTTGTGTGAAAACATCCGTTCCTTTGCCTCATCATGGACTGCTGGGTTCCATGGGGAGAAACTGGAAACCAAGACAAAGAATCTCAACCATTAAATACAGTTTGAGTTGCGGCTGTATCACCTAGTTTCTGTTAAATGCCCTTACTGTAAGTCGCTCTGGAAGTCTGCTATATGACTAATGCATTTGCATCAGACATCAATCCAAAGAAACAGAATATGCTGAATGTTCTGAGGACGCGTTCTCGAGCTATGAGAAGGAGAAACGTACTCAACGTTTTCTACTACCAACCTTATTGCATAAGGATCGTCAATCTTGGGCTGGTCAAAGAGGTGGCTGTTGCATAGTTTGACGCTGTCGACCACCTTGCTTTTAAACAACTGCACATCCTTGTCGTACCTGAACAAAAACATACATGTATAATTATTCAAGTAAATTACCCGTCAGTAGAGCATATGTAGAGGAGAGGGAATATCGGGGCCAGGATGGGAAAGTTATGTCATAAGCTCAGGACTAAAGAACAGCAAAGTGATAACAGAAAAGATTGGAGCATGACAGTCAGTGTGCTTGTTAGCCTATATAACTTTTACCAAGGTCACATGAGACATGAACTCGTCCCAACCTTTTTCTCCCTGGGACCTCTTCTTTACGTTGAACATTATTGTTCTGAAGCAAAGTCCCTGCTGTTCTTCACACTTAAACACTAAAACAATGTTTAGATAAGCTATTTACTCCAAATAGGGATTATAAGCCTGCTTTCCCAAAATGCTATAACGCTACCAAATATTTGTCTCAAGATACAATTCATATGAAACCTCTATGATTAAATTGACTAAATCAGTGGCAACATAGTACACGATAATGACTTGAAGTCACATCTCTTGAACTGTAAAGCTTGTGTACAGATGTGTGAGTGTTAGAGAACTGTGTGTGTAGGAAAACGGTGTAGAGAGGGGACAATGGAAGACTTACAGCACAGCAGCTTCTGGGTTGAGTGGTTCCATTGTGTTGATCTTGTAAAACACTGTGCGAGCATACATCAAAACCTGCCAGATGTGGTTGTGATTGCGCCTTCAAGTCCCAAGTGAAAGAGGATATGCAAAGTATAAAGGTTAAAGTCATGATTTGGTCAACAGAACGTTAAACCCACTACAACTCCATTGACTATTAAACAAATTAAACAAGTGATGACAAATACCTACAACAGAACTTTAGTGGCTCAAAATTACTCACTGCCGTTGGACTTACACATTTTTTGTTAATCCTTAAATCAACATTTATTTAAACAGGAGAAAGATAAGAAAAAAATAATTAGAAAAGCTAAATCAGGAGACGATGAAGCCCGGTGACATGTGTGTTAAGGACTTTCATGGAATACTCTTAGAATAAAATAACAGACCATACTTATGAGAAAAATAAGTATTTTCTGCTACAGTGTTTTCAATAGGTGTAAATTAATAGTTAAGTTTTTCTTTTAGTTTGGGCCTAATTTTGACATGGATTGGGCATGGGCTTCAGGTCAGCATCCTCACTGGGTCAGTAAGGGCATATATCTGAAATAATATTATCCCTGGAACTCACCACATTGCTTTGTAAAACAAGAAACATTTTTAGGGAGATTTTTTCAGAATAAAATCATGTAAGTAAATCAGGTATAACTACAGAAAATCAAGCAATTCCTCATTTCAATTGTTGGCCAGCAGTCACGTCCAGCCCTACAACCCATAGTGCACTGCTTCGTCTTATAAAATTTAACTGCCAAAGAGAAACATTGCTCAAATACAGTAGTACAGGTCTGTAGTATAGCATACTTGATATATTCTAAGGACAGATTTGCAAAGAAATATTACCCCTAGTCCTGGCGACCTGAGCAAAAAAATTAAATTAATCAAGCTCAATGGAAATGTCAGTTGACCTTGTTTAAGACCAGGCTTAATCTGTGTCTGGGAAATCAGTCCATCATGTCAGGCAAGGAATCTTCTTTACATTTTGTTAATTTTCCCCTCCAAATTAGTCTTGTCCAATTTCCCTCTAAACCTGCCTTGTCGGCAGCTCCGCAACTCCCTGGACAGATGGATGGTTAACGGCACTCACGTAGCTTGAGGAACCATGTCGCAGAGCCGTAAAAATTTTTTTTCACACTGCTCATTTAACAAGGAAGCCTTTAGTCAGCTCATGCCAACTATACTTCCGCATCTGAACTCACAGGTGCCCAGATCTGCACACAAGGAGTTGCTGGAAAGCAACGTGGCAAGGTAGATAATCCAACGTGTCTATCCCTTATCCTAAGCAGTGTTTGGCCTCACGCTGGGTCTCCGGGCAACGTCGGAAAAGACACGGTAACATTTTCAAACGGCGACCACTAATGTAGCTGTCGTGCCGAGCAGTGACTTAGGGCTCAACGTGGCTAAGTATCAGGAAAGGTTTATCTAGATTGTCTTTCCTAACCATAGAAAGCTGATGAGAGTTTGAGATTTAAAATGAGAAAAGAGATGTTGTAAGTTACGACAAATGCCCTCCATCATGACTCCACAACAAACTAACATCCTGAGTGAACAGATATCAATCTGCGTGTGACAGTGACTATCATAGATCGAACCCCAACTACGTTTCAGCATTTGTATTACACAACTTGTTTTGGTTGTGCAGTAGTAACAACATGGGAGAGACAACCAATTATTTTAACAGTATAAATAAATATAAATCTGCTTTGATTGAATTATCTGGTACTGACCTCCACTTGGTGAAGGCTCTCCTGACATCCAGCTCTCCTGAAACGGGGTCCACTAGTGGGTGAAAGACTGGTATGTCGAACACCACTCTCTGATCAGAGGTACAAGGAACACACTGGTCACTAAACACCACTCTCTGATCAGAGGTACAAGGAACACACTGGTCACTAAACACAGCTCTCTGATCAGAGGTACAAGGAACACACTGGTCACTAAACACAGCTCTCTGATCAGAGGTACAAGGAACACACTGGTCACTAAACACAGCTCTCTGATCAGAGGTACAAAGGACACACTGGTCACTAAACACAGCACATCAACACAACACCACATGGTATTAACCAGAGGTGGACATTTACTTGAGTAAAAGTACTTTTCTCAGTAACTCTGAGTTCACAAGTTTTGCGAAGTCCCTACTTAAGACCAAATTGTTCAGGTAAAGGGAGTTCATATTTCAACAGTAACCTATAAAACATTTTGAAAGAGTAAAGGAAATATCAATCATGGTCACCAGTAAGATATGAACTCCCTTTACCTGATCAATTTGGTCTTAAGTAGGGACTTCCCAAAACTTGTGAACTCAGAGTTACTCAGAAAAGTACTTTTACTCAGTACTTTGTCCACCTCTGGTATTAACAAACACAGTCTCAGCCCTGCCCATACATACAGGCCATACCGAAGGGACACACATAAAAAGGTGCCAAAGCAACATCTTTGCGTGTAAACAGTGTGTTTTAAGTCATGAAATACTTACAGGACATTCCCCATCAGGGTAGTTGTCTGGAATATACACAGTGAACTTGAAGACTCCATCCTGATATAAGCCATGTCTGATAAAGATGACCCCAAACCACACTGCAGGAAATAAAACATCACACTTCAGCTTCATTTTTACATCATTAACTCATTTCCCACTTTTAGTGTTGAAAAGTCTAGACTCAAATCTGGCCCTTGAAACCAGGTCCACTGTTTTTTTCATTACAACCCTCTAATCCAGCAATTATTTAGACCTGGGTAACCAGGTAGGTGTACTTAATGATGAGGTGGAACAGAAAACCAGCAGGCTCTGGCCCACGTAGCGTAAGATTTGAGTTTCCCTGATTTAGACGGTTGTTCGATGAAAGCTCTTTCTTGAGATTTATTTGGCTGTCTATAGTTGCATGCACAAATAATATTCTGCAGTGGAGAGAGACAGCAAAAACAGGTTCTAAACTGTCTCCACATGAAACTCTAAAGACAAATGTTCTTTAGGCACTAACAACAAAATAAGAGTTTATTTGTCTACAAACACCGTAGTTGTGCATTTGAAGAAAACATACAGACTTCTTCAGTAGAGTTTGGAACATGTGTTGTGCTGTGTCCAAGTCCATCCACTGTAGTATATTGTTCGTTCATGCAACTTGACGGCAAAATCAATCTCTGAAAAGATGCTTTCACCAGAACTGTCAGGATGATGCTTCAATAATATAAATATGTGGAAAATGAAGCCAGGGTGGGGGTGAGGAGCACCACTATTATGTAGATTAAAAATAATAAATATACATAACTACAAATGTGCAGTGGAATTCAAATGTTTAACTAAAATGTGCTGTATAGGATTATAAATAGTTATCTAGATTGTCAGTCTTCTGAAAAGTGTCATACACATTAATATTTTGCTTTTTTCAATCAAACTCATGGATGGTATTGTGTCTCTGGGCTCTTTGGATCACTGAAATCAATCTCAGACACCTGTAATAATTAGCTTGCCAGGTGAGCCCAATTAAAGGAAATTTACTTAAGAAGGATGTTACACATTATTAAGCAGGCCACAGGTTTCAAGCAATATGGGAAAGAAAAAGGGTCTCTTCTGCATGAAAAGCGTCAAATAGTGCAATGCTTTGGACAAGGTATGAAAACATTAGATTTCACAAAAAGTTAAGCGTGATCATTGTACTGTGAAGAGATTTGTGGCTGATTCAGAGCACACACAGGTTCGTGCATATAAAGGCATAAAGGACAAATTCATCAGATTAAGAGAGCAGCTGCTAAAATGCAATTACAAAGCAGCAAACAGGTATTTTGAAGCTGCTGGTTTATGCACAACCGCAAGCCTCTGGAGGATCCTACACCTTGAGGTTCGCGGGACTCCAGAGGCTTGCAGTTGTACATAAACCTACTAATTCTGTCACCACTAAACAATGCTCAAACAGAAACTGTTGCAATGGGCCCAGAAATACATGACTAATTTTCAAACAGTTTTTTTTACTGATGAGTGCTGTGCACTAGGTTTGCGTACTGACACGCGGTGCCAATAGGCCACCGGTTCCGACGTAAACTGACTTTTTTTTACCTCCACCTGGTGTTCCTGCATCAACTTGCATAATATCAATGCTGCTACTCAGCACACTTGTTGATCAGAACTGATGGTCAAAAAAAGAAGATGCCGAAGGCAAAACGCTCCAAGGTTTGGCTGCATTTCACGTCTAAGGATGCAGACTCTGCGACATGAAACGGATGCCTTAAACCATGCAGGGGGGGGTCACATTGAATTTGATGACACAGTTGGTGACACATGGAGTTTATTTAAAAGCGAACAATGCACCGTGTTTGATAACCTACGTGATGCAAGGCCAAGCACTTCAACAGCACCAGTCGGTGTCGGTCTCACCAGACAAATTGAAGAGTCCCAAGCCTGCCAGTGTGGTGGTAGACATTACAGATGACAGCAGCCGCTCCTCTTCAGGTAAGTCTAGTAATTTAATGTCAACCGCAAACCCTGCATATCAAGTAGGTTAGCAAACACTGTTGCCATTGAACAGCATGTGTGACAACGTGTGCTATGTCCTAATGTGAATTTTTTATATTGGTTTATTAAATATTACCATACAGTATGCTACTGGTACAAGCGGCCGAAATGGGTTTCCTCAGGAGGGTGGCGGGCATCTCCCTTAGAGATAGGGTGAGAAGCTCAGTCATCCGTGAGGATCTCAAAGTAGAGCCGCTGCTCCTTTGCGTCGAAAGGAGCCAGTTGAGGTGGTTTGGGCATCTGGTAAGGATGCCCCCTGGGCGCCTCCCTAGGGAGGTGTTTCAGGCACG
>JACXGM010019240.1:0-18511 GCA_016801145.1 Umbra pygmaea
GGTGATGTTGTCTGAGACGTGTAAACATGAGTGTGTGGTTGGTAAGGATTCATTGGTGGTGGGCAGGGTTGAGTTTTTGGCATTTCTGTGTAGTGTGGTGAATATCTGTAGTCAGGTTAAGGGAAGGAACACTAGGACAGATGTGGTGGGTGCTGCTAGGGAGTTTATGGGTGTTACTGATGTCACGGGGGAGATGATTCATGAGTTTATGAAGGTGAGGGGGTAGGGTAGGTAGTGGGATGGGGGTGCTGGGTGTGGGTAGTGGGCAGTATATTTTAATTTCTTAGGGTGGTGGGTTGAGTTGGGTGGACTTGAATTGGGTGGGCTGTGACTGGCCTCACACTTTGATACGGTTAGTGGTGTTATATGCACCATTAGTCAGTTGCGATCCGCCAATAAACCCATAGAAGAAGCAGAAACCAGCCCATTGCCACACAGTGAAGAATTCCCCTGCAATATACATTACTCTTGGGCGATTAGCAACGCCCCAAGTGGGATCTTTTGTGCACTATCTCTGGAGGTTGCATGAGCCCCACAGGTTCACACAATAATTGTCTCACACCAACGTCAGGGCAAGCAGATTCGGAAAATGTTGCTAAAAGTTATCAGTATCTCTCGTAGTGTAAAAGCCCTCTATGCTGCAAATGCTTCATTGCCAAAATGTATAATAGATGAGTAGTAATAGTGTAGGTGCTCAAGATAATGTAAACATTTGGAAAATACAATAAGTCTTATCGATGTACCTGCAACAACATTTCTTAGCTTCAGGTTGTGAAACGGTCTTGACATTTGTCAGCTGTCTGCCCAGTACATGGCTGATCAAAGCTGCCATTATCCGGCTGGTTGTAACTTGGACATCACACCCACCGATGGTCCCCAGATAGGTATCTAGAAATACAGAATAGATTGAATGAAAAAATATATTAGTCTGGGGTCCCCTGCTGGAGCTGCTGCCTCCGCAACCCGACCTCGGATAAGCGGACAAAGATGGATGGATGGATAGAAACAGAGATTTGTAATGGGTAAAATAAAGCAACAAATGACTGTAATTATAATGAAATTAACTAAGCTATTGAGTTTTACCAAGTCCTTTCCACTTTGATGGTCCTCCATTTTTTGTTCCAGGTAATCCAGATCTCTGTATTTTTGTAAGGGTAGCACGGTGTCATCAGATAAATTCACCTCTGCAGTACTGGATCGAGAGAGACCGGCCACTGTTCTTCCAAGCTTTGTCAGTCTGTCCTTGATTTCCTCAAGAGCACTCACTAAATATCTCTCAATACCTAAAAGAAAACAATAGACAAGTGTCTAATGTACCCTGTGTAAGGATTTTCTTCAAATTACAATATTTTAGGATGACCATATATTAATTTTCAAAAACGAGGACACTGGGAGCGGAAGGCAGACCCTAACCCACAGTGGGTGGTAAATACAAATCCTCAAAAAATGCACACAATGAATGACGACTGTAGAAAGCAAAGCCGAATCCCGGACATTTTGGTTAATTTTAAAATCCCGGTAGGACACATGTTTTAGGTCCAAAAAGAGGACACATCCGGGAAAAAGGAGACGTATGGTCTCTCTACAATATATGTGGGCCAACATGATGCAGCGGTAAAAATGTGACTGCCAGGAACAGATGAAAAAAAAATATGAATGGTTCTGAAGAGTTAAAAACCATAACCATGGCAAAAAAAAATACTGTTGTAGTCAGCAAAGCCTGAGACAAATGTAGCCAGGTGAACAAGGGTTTTCTCCTTAAGAAGGGTTAGGTAGTTTGCTGGTGGGATTAGTACTGTTCTTTTCCCACAAGGGGGCATTGTTATGCTATGAGTAGCGGGCAAGGCAAATCTCGCGTCAGCGCCTTGTTTGCCGAGGCGCCAGAGACAAGGGGAGTGGCAGTACCCGTAGGTGACTGACTGCCGTTTGTGTGGGTTTCCAATTATTTGCAAAGTAAATATCCCTATAAAGTTCGGTAAAATATGATAATTGTGATGAGTGTTAGCAGATGAGTTAATGGTTAATTAGAAGACTTAAGGTTGATGATTGATGATCTTGTATTCCTGATGATTTCGGTAGATCCTTAAAAGAGATTTGTGTACATCTCGCCACGCTGAAGGCAACACTAAACAGTGGGATTAGCGTGAGTAATGTTTAAGTACACGTTTAAGTAATATTATCTCCTAACAAGGTATGCTGACTGTTTAAATAGCTATGTCAATTTTTATGTTCTTTGCTTAATTTAGAGGGGAGATACTTGTTTAACTCCGGGTGTGTGTGTCTTGGAGCACGGGCCGCACACTAGAGTGAAAGTGAGTTAATTACATTTTTCTGGAAATTGTTTCTGAATCGTAAGAGGGGTTGTGGGAGAATATGTGGTTAAGAAGGTATTTTAATTTTTCTCATGGAATTGAATTATTTTATTTGAAAGTGACTGCGAGCTGTGGCTTAACAAATGTAACTGATAAATGTTTTTTATTTTCTTTATTTAGAGAGGTGCCACTACTGTTGTCTAGAGTTAGCTAATGTCTAAGGTTCAGTTTAATGAAGTTGAACACTGAAGTTTGAGCCTGGTTACTGTTGCTGGGCGTAGCCAAACCAGGGTTTATCAAGAGTTAGGGAAAACTGCTAAAGTTTATGGTTTTGTGAACATGAAAATAGCTGTAACTCTAACTGTCCTAAATCCTCAATTATAAATACAAACAGTATTAACGCTGTTCTTTATTAAGCTCAGTCGGGGAATAAAGAAACCCACAAAAATATTTTGTGTTCGGTCTCAACATTCTTGGGCAGGCCACACATTTTGGTGTCAGAAGTGGGATCCCCTGTTAGATTTTGAGGTTTTAGTTAGATAGGGACAGTAAGCATCTCGACAACAGTAGTGGTGAAGAACAGTCCAGATCCGGTACCAGAGGGTGTGACGTCGGCCGTGTGGTGTTCCTGGAGGGGCTGTCTGCAACCTGTGGCTGGTGGGTCAGGATGAGAGGTGTCTGCAGGTGGCTGGAGTAGAGGACTGTCGGACGCCACATTCTGCGACAGTGCGGAGCAGAGGAACATCAAACCAGTTGTGACTGTTGTTTTGCCACAATAAAGACAGCGTAAGAGATACTTCAGAATGTCAGAGGAAGACGAGGGGGCAGCCGCTCATAGGCCGGGAACCGGCCGTAATGAAGATGATCAAGCTGCTTCTTTACATGCTGATGGAGGTAATCCTTTGGAGCAGCTGCAGTCACAGATATTAGAACGGAGTAAAAAACATGATGCAGTAATGTCAAGTATTACTAATTTGGGTAATGTTCAAACAAGGTCTATTGTTTACATTCCAAGAGAAAAACAGATTGTACCTTTTAGTGGGGAGCCAGGGAAAGATGTTCACACGGTAGACGAGTTTATAGAGGAGGTGGAGCGGGAGATAAGAGCAAGGAGTCTGAGTGGAGAGGAACAAGTAGACTTTATTCTGTCATTGCTACAAGGTTCCGCCCTAGAGGAGGTAAAACTATGTATGGGGGGGCTGGCTAAGCAAACCAGTGATCTGTTCTCATACTTGAGGGGAGCCTTTAGCGATAAGCGTACTACTCCACAACTGTTACATGCTTTCTATGCTCGCAGACAGATAGATGGGGAAGACATGCGTGATTATTCACATGCTCTCTCACAGCTGCTCAATTCTGCTCTCCAACAGTCTTCTAATGCAGTAGTTAATGCACAGTTAGCACTTAGAGATCAGTTCATTGAAGGGGTACGCGACTCCACTCTTTGCCGTGAGCTGCGGAGGCTGGTCAGAGAGAAGCCCGATTCTAATCTGTTTGATGTACGGGAAGAGGCTGTGATGTGGACTCTGGAAGACCGTCCACAGAAAATTAATGTGGCCAGAAACCGAAACCTAGTGGGAGGGCGCACTGACGAGGTTTCAGAACCGATTGACTTGACTGTGACTTTGCAAGAAGTAGTAAAGATAATTGCACAACAGGGTAAAGCTATTGGTGAACTAACCAATGCTGTCAAAGAACTCACTATACAGAATGCCAGTTCCGAAGGTTTTAGTAGGGGGGGTCGACCTAAAATCCAGCCCAAGTACACCAATGACGGTCAACCAATCTGTCTCCGGTGTGAAGGGGTAGGGCATGTAGCAAGACAGGAAGTCAGTCTCCCACTATACCTAGTCCTGCGGTGCAGGGAAACAGGGGCCCTCCATTGCTATGAGCCGGGCAATGCGAGGCAAGTCAGAAGGCTCAATGAACATTCTAACCAAGGAACACTTCCTGGAACGGGCGGTGGGACAGTGCCCCGAAGTAGATGTCCAGATAGGTGGTGTCCACCTTAGGTGTTTGTTGGACACAGGGAGTAATGTAAGCACTTTGACCGAAAGCTTCTTCAGAGACCATCTCCATGGAGAAGATGAGGATATGCACTTTACAGCTAAGTGGCTTAAAATAACCGCAGCCAATAAGTTACCACTACCCTACTTAGGCTACGTCGAGCTGGACATTCAAGTAATGGGGCTCACCATCTCCGAGTGTGGTTTCCTAATAATCAAAAATGATGGGACCCAAGGACCAGATTCATCTCCACCTGGCATTATTGGAATGAACGTTGCCAAGCGGTGCAGACAGTTAGTACTCTCAGAGTTTGACACAGCCTTCGGTGCAGAGTTAAATTCTGTTTGGAGAGAGGCCTTCCAGCAAGTACAAGAGGCGGAGCTTGTTGAAAAGGTGTCCAGAGCTCGTGTAGCAGGCAAACACAAAGTAAGAATACCAGCCTCGTCTGTTGCCGCCATCCATACAAGGGGACTTAGGAGGCAATCTGGTGGAGACTCCAGCATACTTTTTGAGCCAGGGAACACTCCCCTGCCTGGTGGGTTGATAGTTGTCCCTACTGTGGTCCCACCCAACAGCCATGTGTTCCCAGTCCAAGTCATTAACTTTTCCCAGGAGGATGTCTGGTTACCCCCTAAGACTAGACTAGGTATTCTTAGCCAGTGTCAGTGTATGGAGGGTGAGCCCTATGAGGTGAAGTTTCAACGTATTTCCTCTAACAGTCCACCGAAAGGATAGTATAGAATGTGACAGTGGCTTGCAAAGCTTACTGGACCAACTACATCTGGGGGGTACACCAGAGCAACAGGCAGAGCTAGGAGCGCTGTTGATGAGATATGCAGATGTGTTTGCAGCACAGGATGAGGACCTAGGATATACTGATCAGGTGAAACATGAAATCCCTGTGGTGGATGAGACACCTGTCTCCCAACCCTACCGGCGCATACCCCCTAATCAATACCAAGAGGTCAGGGAGCACATTTCTGAACTGCTGAGAAAAGGAGTGATTCAAGAGAGTTCAAGCTCCTATGCCTCACCTATCGTTCTGGTGTGCAAATCAGATGGGACTCTAAGGCTATGCGTAGACTATAGACGGCTGAATGCAAAGACCAGGCGTGATGCGTTTCCACTCCCGCGCATTGACGAAAGCCAGGATGCTCTGAGTGGGGCCAAATTCTTCTCAACAATTGATCTCGCCAGCGGATACCACCAGGTTGCAGTGCATGAGAAAGACAGGAGCAAAACAGCATTCACCACGCCCTTTGGCCTCTATGAATATCTAAGGATGCCCTTCGGGTTGTGTAATGCGCCTGCTACATTTCAGCGCTTAATGCAAGCTACAATGAGTGACCTAGTGTTACAGATTGTTTTAATCTATTTGGATGATTTGCTTGTGTTCTCACCAACATTTCAGGATCACCTAGTGAGACTAGATACTGTCCTTAAGAGGCTGAAAGAGACAGGGCTTCAGTCAGAGGTCAGGTTTCTTGGTCACCAAGTCTCATCCCAAGGCCTAGGCACTGATCCTGATAAAATAAGTGCAGTGACGTTGTGGCCCACTCCTAGTACTGTAAAAGAGCTTAGGTCATTTTTGGGCTTTTGCAGTTACTACAGGAGGTTTATTGAGGGTTTCTCCCAAATTGCAGGACCCCTTCATGATGTGGTAAATGTTTGTATCAAAGAGTGTAGCCAGGCAAAGGTTAACCAGAAGTTTAAGTCAGCTTGGACGCCGCAGAGTCAACTAGCCTTTGAGCTACTGAAAGAAAAGCTAACTGGCGCCCCCACACTAGGCTACGCAGACTTTACCCACCCGTTTTTACTTGAGACGGATGCTAGCAGCTTAGGTTTGGGTGCTGTTCTCTATCAAGAGCTGGAAGGTAGGAAGAAAGTTATAGCCTATGCAAGTCGGAGGCTTCGAGGGGCTGAGAAAGATGACAAAAACTACAGCAGCATGAAGCTGGAACTCCTTGCACTGAAGTGGGCGGTCACGGAAAAATTTAGGAGCTACCTACTAGGCTCTAAGTTTACTGTCTTAACAGATAACAACCCCCTTTGTCACCTCTCCACTGCCAATTTAGGAGCAATACAGCAGCGATGGGTCGCTCAGCTAGCTGTTTTTGATTTCAATGTGAAGTATCGTCCTGGCAGATGTAATACTGCAGTGGATGCTCTCTCACGGCAACCAGCAGTTCATGGACCTGAACCTGTCAGTGAGGATGCAGAGTATGACGGGTGCGTAGCGATATGTAATGCCCTTAGGACAGGCACAGATCTAGGCTTGGATTTAGTAACTGCGGGAGTAGAGCAATGTAAGATCAGGCAGCTACGTGCATCTGAGGCAGGAGAGACAGTGATTAATGAGACCGTTCAGGATAACACACCCACTCTGCCTGGATATTCAAAAGTAGAACTACAGAGTTTTCAAGCAGCTGACCCAACAATTAGGGTGTTGATAGGATTTTGGAGCCAGCAAAAGAAACCTACCTACCAGGAGAAGGCAGGTCTTCCTAAACCAGCACACTCCTTATTGAGACAGTGGCTGAGGATTAGAGAAAAAGATGGACTCTTGTACCGTGTGATGGAGGATGTTCACCTTGGAAAGTGTCACCAGCTATTGTTGCCAGCCTGCCTCAAAGACCAAGTTCTCAAAAGCGTGCATGACCAGATGGGGCATCAGGGTATAGAGCGGACCCTGGGTCTAGTGAGACAGAGGTGCTTTTGGGGGGGGTATGCATGAAGATGTTGGGCAATGGGTGAAAAGCTGTCAGAGGTGTGTGCTAGCAAAAATGCCACAGCCCAGGATTCAAGCGCCCCTAAAGCACTTCCTGGCTACTCGGCCACTGGAGGTAGTTGCTGTAGACTACACAACGCTGGAGCGTGCTACAGATGGCCAGGAGAATGTACTTGTGATGACCGATGTATTCACAAAGTTCAGTCAAGCTTTTGCCACCCGAGATCAAAAAGCAGACACTACTACTAAAGTAATTCTAAAAGAGTGGTTCTTGAAATATGGGGTGCCTGAACGCTTGCATTCTGACCAGGGCAGAAATTTTGAAAGCGCAGTAATCGCAGAGTTATGCAAGTTGTATGGGGTAAAGAAAACCCGCACAACGCCCCATCATCCACAGGGAAACCCACAGTGTGAGAGGTTCAACAGAACCCTGCACGACCTCTTGCGTGCACTTCCCCCTGAAAAGAAACGTTGTTGGCCTGAACACCTGTCAGAGCTTGTGTATGCGTACAATGTCACCCCACACTCAACCACAGGCTATTCACCCTACTACCTACTCTTTGGTATTCACCCCCACCTCCCTATTGATGCACTGTTAGGTCAGGAGGAACAGAGGGATGACATACCTGACTGGCTGGCTGTACACCAAGAGCGTCTCCAGGATGCACATGCAAGAGCAAGCGAGTGTGCTGAGCAGAAGGCTGTAGAAAGAGTAGCCCAACAGCAGAGGAAGGTTTACTGTCCACCTGTGGGCGTGGGTCAACTGGTGTACCTCCGTCACCGACCACCAGGAAGGAATAAGATCCAGGACGCCTGGGCAGCTACTTTATATCAGGTTGTAGAGGTGCACGGGACTACATATGCAGTGGTTCGACTGGATGGAGGGCCGGTAAAGAGGGTGCATAGATCAAACCTGCGGCCATGTGGGGGATCAGTACCAGTGCTAAGGCGACGTCATCACTTAGCCTCTCCCACAGACAAGCCTGTCCTGAATCTGGAACCAGAGTATGGAACCACCGGTCCAGAATTTGTGTTGGTGGAAGAAGTCAGGTGTCCAACAACTAAAGCTGCGGAAACTCTGGAAATCGAGAGTTTGGATCGGATGGCTGACGAGTCAGGGGCCCATCTTGGTCCGACAGCTGAGGGGGTGGAAGAAAGTGAGGAAGCACTCGAACAGGATGCAAGTGACAAAGATGACCTGGAGGAAGAGCCAGGGCCGGGTCCACATCCCGCATCAGGGAATGTTGACCTACCAGCTGTCGAACTAGAGCAGAGGCCTGTGCCTGCTCCACGGAAAAGAAAGGATGGAAATGTGGGGACAGACATACCTATTCCCCCTCCACGAAGGAGTCAAAGAGCAACAGCAGGGATAAACAACAATCCATTTCACTTGCCCATGTCAGCATGCAATCCTTTATCTCTTAGCCCAGATGTATCCTCCCAAATGCTAGCGGGTATGGTCCTCTACACTTCAAAACTTAAAGGAGTGATAGATAGTGAAGAAGTCACCGAGGACGTTGACTCATAGCAGGGGAGAATGTAGCCAGGTGAACAAGGGTTTTCTCCTTAAGAAGGGTTAGGTAGTTTGCTGGTGGGATTAGTACTGTTCTTTTCCCACAAGGGGGCATTGTTATGCTATGAGTAGCGGGCAAGGCAAATCTCGCGTCAGCGCCTTGTTTGCCAAGGCGCCAGAGACAAGGGGAGTGGCAGTACCCGTAGGTGACTGACTGCCGTTTGTGTGGGTTTCCAATTATTTGCAAAGTAAATAATCCTATAAAGTTCGGTAAAATATGATAATTGTGATGAGTGTTAGCAGATGAGTTAATGGTTAATTAGAAGACTTAAGGTTGATGATTGATGATCTTGTATTCCTGATGATTTCGGTAGATCCTTAAAAGAGATTTGTGTACATCTCTCGCCACGCTGAAGGCAACACTAAACAGTGGGATTAGCGTGAGTAATGTTTAAGTACACGTTTAAGTAATATTATCTCCTAACAAGGTATGCTGACTGTTTAAATAGCTATGTCAATTTTTATGTTCTTTGCTTAATTTAGAGGGGAGATACTTGTTTAACTCCGGGTGTGTGTGTCTTGGAGCACAGGCCGCACACTAGAGTGAAAGTGAGTTAATTACATTTTTCTGGAAATTGTTTCTGAATCGTAAGAGGGGTTGTGGGAGAATATGTGGTTAAGAAGGTATTTTAATTTTTCTCATGGAATTGAATTATTTTATTTGAAAGTGACTTCGAGCTGTGGCTTAACAAATGTAACTGATAAATGTTTTTTATTTTCTTTATTTAGAGAGGTGCCACTACTGTTGTCTAGAGTTAGCTAATGTCTAAGGTTCAGTTTAATGAAGTTGAACACTGAAGTTTGAGCCTGGTTACTGTTGCTGGGCGTAGCCAAACCAGGGTTTATCAAGAGTTAGGGAAAACTGCTAAAGTTTATGGTTTTGTGAACATGAAAATAGCTGTAACTCTAACTGTCCTAAATCCTCAATTATAAATACAAACAATATTAACGCTGTTCTTTATTAAGCTCAGTCGGGGAATAAAGAAACCCACAAAAATATTTTGTGTTCGGTCTCATCATTCTTGGGCAGGCCACACAAATGTTGGCAGAAGATTCCTATTTATGTAAATTCGTAAATGAAGACCTTATTGTTTTCCTGAACACTAACGTGACAATTACACATTCTACAGCATCAAAGTGATCTTCAGTTTTTTACTATACAAAACATAGCTCAAGACAGAGTGGTTCACAGGTGGCAGTTGGCTCAGAGATGCACAGTGGCTCACAGGAAAAGGCTGGCTCACAGGAGGAAGAAGACTCTGAGATGGTTCGTGCCTCACAGGTGGAAGATGGCTTAGAGATGGATCATGGCTCACAGGTGGAAGATGGCTCGGAGGTGGAAGATGGCTCAAAGACTGGGGTTTGCTGGTGGACGGAGATTGGCTTGCTGGAATACAAGATAAATCCCCTTTCCTCCAAAAAGAGATTAACTTGCGAGTTACTCCAAGAAACAAGATGCATATAGTCTAAACTGAACATTGTTCTACATGGTAAGAGTGATTTTTATCCACCTGTCTGGTAAATGGTTCATCTGTGCAGAGTGTAACTGCCTTATCTGAGGATGTCATGTGGTTCTCATATCATAACTTATCACTATCATTACAGAGATTGCTGTCATCAAACGAACACAGACAGTCCATAAAAACATCATTATGTTCTTCATGATTAGGTTCATTAGTAGTTATATACAGGTTGAAATTCTTCCAAAACATAAGTCCCTAAGATCTCCACCTGAACATAATGGCTTTTCAAAAGATTGGAGAATTTTCAATACATTCCTAATTGCCTACGTTTGGTCCAGTAACTTCTGCCAGACATAACTGCAACAGTATATGATTAAGGTCAGATATACATGTTAACTAAATATCTGATGACTGAAATTCACAGGCTATTCGTCAGTACTGATGTCACCAGTTGAGTGAATCAAAACAGAGAACAAAAGAACTGTGTTAAAATTACACATTAGGTAAACAAATCTCCCACATGTCATGGATTGCTGATTGGCTTAGTCTAAGAGTTAAGATAATTAGCTAATCATGAATTTACCGAAAGTTAGGTGAATAGCTAGCCGTAACATTGTGCAAGTTGCCAGCTAACTAATGATGACTGGTTAGGTATTACGTTAACATTATCGAACTAGCTGACGTTAGCTATCTTATAAAACCTGTTTGTTTTGCTAGTGAGTATTATTGGCTAATTATGTTATTAAGTTAGCTAGCCAAGGTACTGTAATGTTAGAACAACAAAACTGATGATACAACTCCATATCTGCAAGTGTCACTACCATGTCCCAATCAGATTATACAGATTATCAGTTTCCGACTACCTAGCTAACGTTAACTAGTTAGTTTATGTTAGCTTGCTTAATATTAAGAAACCTTATCCATTACCAAATATCAACATAAGCGTTGCTAAACTTAAGGGATGCTAAATATGTTGCAATAATCAACATGGCAGTTATAGCTAAACAAAGTTTAAAACATTAGGTAGATAGCTATATATGGTAACTTTGTTACCAAAATTCTAAACGTTACCTCAGGAAGGGAAGAGAGAATGACCGACATCATAAGAAATGCGCCAATCCTTCTGGTGTAAGACCAGCATGTTGTCGTCAACGGGCCACTGAGAGTTTACTTCTGGCTTACCCAAGCCCACACAGCCCCTCCTCTACCACAAATTGTTCCACACTGTCATGTTTGCCGTATATACGCAGCTGATGGACTAACTGGAACAACAGTATGACTGCGTAGGTTTCCCAAAGGATCTCTGTCTAAAAATCTGCTCACCTACCGGTGCTTAGCCTCCAACACTGCCGCGGGCGGACCGTCCATTAAACGATGAGCAAAAAGCTAGCATACCGTCAGCTGTAACCGCCGTCGGCCCGCCAGTTCTATGCTAGCTGGGTTGTGAGCTCAGCTCAGTAGGTATTAAATCATGTAAGTTAGGCTAATAAATCATGGTAAAAACACTTGAACAGAACGTTTTTCATTATTTCACATTATGTTATGTGGGCTAGTAGGACATGTTGTAAATGCCTTCCAAATGTACCAAAGTATTTCCAATCAATCAAAATGTTGCTGAAATATTTTGTTCCGATGGTCTTCTCCCTTGACTGTATGCCTCCACGTCCCACGGATTGTCTGTGAGCTTCTACTGGAATATACAGTAATTTCTCTACTGTGCGACAGGAAGTCACGTGGTTATGAGACAGGAACTACGTTTACAAAAACTGCTGATATGGGGCCATAACGTGAGGTACAAGGTATATTATATATAAGGTGTATATTTTATACATAGTCCTGTTTCTTTATAAATAAACAATGGAAAAATAGAGTCTTTAAACACTTCCGATTTTAATTTATTCGCTGTCAAAGTGACCCCTAAACTGAATGGAATGCTAACGTGAGCAGATAGCCTGGTAGCATCTGAATCGCTACATACAAGCCTCGAATTCTGGATGAAAGGCTACCCCCTTGGCTACAGGCCGCAGCTGGACCATATTGCTCAGAAGTGCAAGTGCCACGTCACTAAGACATAAGATCTATCCCTTCTAGCACTGACAAGATTGATTAGTGCATGAATGCACAACCGTAACCAGACAGATTATAAAAGTGAAAAGTACATGCAATTCATGTATCAAACAAAATGTTAACATCTTTTTCAGCTGACAGACTGTCTGTCTAGCTAACAAACTACAGTACTTTGACAAGGAGAAATGGATCCTGTTTGAATAAGCCGAGTAGTGACGTACTACTAGTACTAAAGTCTGGAGCTGGTTCTCTATTAAACGTAGCGAGACAATGCTAATTTTAGTAAGACACAAAACACACAACTTTCTGGTTTAAACATAAATCTAGTTAGTTAGCAAGCCATTTGCCCAAAAAACGTTTTCATAAAAGGCTTACCTGTTTAAATATTCTTCTTCTTCTACTAGTGTTTATTTGGCGGTTGACAAACAACAAACGGTGCATTACCGCCACCGACTGGTATGGAGTTTGAATCGAAATTACCTGTGTCTATAGCCTCCCCCACAATTTAGTCGCCCTGAGATACTGAAACAAAAATCTACACCCTTCATTCCCTACTCGACTTGGTAAAAATCATTTAATATATATTGCAATTAGATTTTCCCTAGATTCCTCCTTAGACTCCTCC
Source organism: Umbra pygmaea (assembly GCA_016801145.1). Classification (NCBI taxonomy): domain Eukaryota; kingdom Metazoa; phylum Chordata; class Actinopteri; order Esociformes; family Umbridae; genus Umbra; species Umbra pygmaea. Next base: position 12,776 of record JACXGM010019240.1, read on the forward strand.
TTTCATGCTCATATTTTGGACAGTACACCATAACATGTTGCACCGTTTCTTCTTGCCCACAAAAGTCACACTTTCCTATACCATGTTTACCTAATAGATAGAGTGTACTGTTCAAACCTGTATGTCCAAACCTCAACCTTGCTAATAGTACCTCCTCTTTCCTGTTTCTCCCTGCACTGTTCCTCTCTCCCACTTTCCTTTGAATCCTGTAATACCACCGCCCTTTCTTCTCCATATCCCACCGCTTTTGCCACCTCTCCTTCAACCTGTCCTTAACCACACTCTTGATTTCATTTTTACTCATTCCAAAACTCAGGTCAACGTCACTTGTCTGTATAGCCTCCTTTGCCGCCTTATCTGCCAGCTCATTCCCTCGCACCCCAAAATGTGCAGACACCCATAAAAATATCACTGTAAGTCCCATCATCTGTATTCTGTACATTGTCTGCTGAATTTCCAATAAAATGTCTGCTCTACTTTCCGAATGCCCAGTTTGCAAACTAGCCAAAGCCGAACTCGAGTCTGGACAAATAACTGTCTTCAGTGGCCTCACCTCCTCTATCCATTGTGTTGCCAATACTAGGGCAATCATTTCCCCTGTATACACAGATAGCTAATCGTTAATCCTTTTCCACACTATTACCTGAAACTCAGGAAAAATAAATGCAACTCCCAACTTGTTTTCTCTAGTCTTTGATGCGTCTGTGTATATCTGAACATACCCATGGTACCCCTTAATATATTTCTCCACTTTCCATGACGTACATGCCCCATCCTTGTTTTTCCCCTCCAACACAGTGAAATCTTTAACATCTGGAAGCATCCAGGGTTTATTTACTTTCTTTCTGTACCACTGTCCACCCAAAGCTTTTTGTTATCCCCCTCCCCTTTTCCCAACACTGTTGTAGAGTGTCTTTCGCTGGATGTTCTTGACCATGGCCTAGTACATTGGCCCAATAACTGACTGACAACTGTATCCTTCTCAATTCCAATGGCATTTCCCCCATTTTCACCTGTAGCGCTACAATCGGTGTAGTTTCTCAATACCTGATACTGTATCCTATCAAACTTTCCTAGAGCCGATCCTGCTGCTGACCCATACACCACACAGCCATAATCTAATACACATCTAATAAACCCACTGTAACGCCACCCTATCCCCCCCCATTCACTCCCCACCAAACATCGCATCGTATTTAACACTTTCTTACACTTGTCCACTATTTTTTGAATATGTACCACCCATGTAAGTCTTTCATCAAACCACATCCCTAAAACTAAACTGCACATAAAACTAAAACTAAAATGCTTCACTCTTTCCAGATCTTGCTTGTAATAATCTTAGATTTCCCTCACCTCCAATTTTCTTCCTTGTAAAAAACATTACCTTTGTCTTTTCAACTGAAAATTTAAAACCCCATCTCCATTCCCAATCTTCAACTTTTGTAATCGCCTCCTGTAACTTTCTAACAATAAAACCCACGTTTCTTCCCCTTTTCCAGATCGCCCCATCGTCCACAAAAAGGGAAACCCCCAGCCCTGCCTTCAATTCCTCATACATGTAATTTATCATTACAGAGAATAATACAGGACACATTATACTCCCTTGTGGCGTTCCATTGTCAATCAGAAACTCACCAGAATAGCTGGTCCCTATCCTCACTTTAATTACTCACCCCATTAAAAAATCCTTAATCCACCTATACATTCGACCTGCAATATCCAATTTTCCTAATTTGATTAGCAGCCCTTCTCTCCACATCATGTCATATGCTTTTCTATATCAAAGAACACAGCCACTACACTCTCTTTATTTATTTGTGCCTTTCTAATATCGTGTTCCAGACACACCGCAGGGTCCATAGTGTTCCTCCCTCTCCTAAAACCACTCTAACAGCTGGTAAAACATTTATTAAATTCAACATAATACATTGACCTGGCATTCACCATTTTTTCCATTACCTTACAGATGTTAGAAGTCAACGCAATTGGTCTGTAACAACCTGGATTTGGCTGGAACAGAGTCAGATATGATTTCAAGAAGGCTAGCAAGGAGATTAACATTTACAAATCGTTTCACACAAATCATGAGGAATATTTGCGTCAAAATTCTGCTTTTTTCCGCCACTGACCAGGAAAAACCTGGTTAAAAGTCAGTGGCGTATTATTCAGATGCTATTTTAAGGGTGCATGTTTGGCCATAATGTAGCATGTTCACAATGCGCATACACTTTAATCCTCTCATCTACACAAATGTAAAAGTTCCCATTATTGCATTACAATAGGAAAAATATTACCACAATGTAATGTAATGACTCATGTGTGTGTGTGTGTGTGTGTGTGTGTGTGTGTGTGTGTATGTGTGTGTGTGTGTTAGAGGTACCCGATTGGCCAGGCCGGGTTTGGTCAGATATTTAGAAATGATGTTCGGGTTCTGATCAGGCTCGGACAGGGGTGCACAATAGGTCAATCGCGATCTACCAGTCGATCGCAAAGTAAATGCTGGTAGATCGCACATTTTTAATAAATGCTTTTGTTGCATTTTTGTTTTCATAGAAATAAATATAACAATGTCATTATTTCTCCATTTAGTTTCTTTCTGACTTGCACTTAACGAATAGATTTTGACCAGGCAAGATTTTTGTTTATCCAGTTGCCATGACAACTAACGTTTAGTCTGCCTCGCGATTTCCAAGAGCTTTGGACTCGGCACACAGAGAGCAAAATTGTGAAGCTTGGCCTAAACTCCGTATTCGGTAGCACATATGACATTATTTTGCAAAATATAAATAAATATAAAAAATAAATTCCAACCATTTGGAAATGAGTGCGGTACCAAGCAAAAAGCCTAAAACTTACCATTTCCATGCTGTCCTTTTCTTAATGCATTTGTCTAATCTGCCAAACAAGTAGGCTATTGCTTTTCCAAAGAAAGGAAACGTTGACAAACTGCAAGAAGCAAGCTTAGAAGAACAAAGGTGAAAGAACTAAAATCTCAATTAACTGGTCAACAGTCACTTTTTTATTTGCCCAAGCCTAAAAGCAAAGGCATCCACGGAGGCATAATTCCGGGTGAGTCACGCAATTACAAACTGGCTACTGTAATCTGAGGTGCTGTAGATGTTTTGAGTTCAGCGTTAAAATGAAATATCAAAAATCAACATTTATTAACGTTTTTGTACTTAGAGATACATGTAGTCATTCAGAGAACCGACAGGAGTGGTGAGCTGTCCAACTTTCATAGGCAATGGGGAAAATCGAAAATATATCTATATCTAATGTATCTACAGTGCCTTGCGAAAGTATTCGGCCCCCTTGAACATTTCAACCTTTTGCCATATTTCATGCTTCAAACATAAAGATATAAAAATGTAATTTTTTGTGAAGAAGCAACAACAAGTGGGACACAATCATGAAGTGGAACAAAATTTATTGGATGTTTCAAACTTTTTTAACAAATAAAAAACTGACAAATTGGGCGAGCAAAATTATTCAGCCCCTTTACTTTCAGTGCAGCAAACTCCAGAAGTTCAGTGAGGATCTCTGAATGATCCAATGTTGACCTAAATGACTAATGATGATAAAAGAATCCACCTGTGTGTAATCAAGTCTCCATATAAATGCACCTGCTATGTGATAGTCTCAGAGGTCAGTTGAATGTACAGAGAGCATCATGAAGAACAAGGAACACACCAGGCAGGACCGAGATACTGTTGTGGAGAAGTTTAAAGCCGGATTTGGATACAGAAAGATTTCCCAAGCTTTAAACATCCCAAGGAGCACTGTGCAAGCGATAATATTGAAATGGAAGGAGTATCAGACCACTGCAAATCTACCAAGACCCGGCCGTCCCTCAGAGATACAGCCAAGACTGATCAGAGATACAGCCAAGAGGCCCATGATCACTCTGGATGAACTGCAGAGATCTACAGCTGAGGTGGGCAAGTCTGTCCAAAGGACAAAAATCAGTCGTATACTGCACAAATCTGGAATTTATGGAAGAGTGACAAGAAGAAAGCCATTTCTGAAAGATATCCATAAAAAGTGTCATTTAAAGTTTGCCACAAGCCACCTGGGAGACACACCAAACATGTGGAAGAAGGTGCTCTAGTCAAATGAAACCAAAATCGAACTTTTTGGCAACAATGCAAAATGTTATGTTTGGAGTAAAAGCAACACAGCTCTTCACCCTGAACACACCATCCCCACTGTCAAACATGGTGGTGGCAGCATCATGGTTTGGGCCTGCTTCTCTTCAGCCTGGGAAGATGGCTAAAATTGATGGGGAGATGGATGGAGCCAAATATAGGAGCATTCTGGAAAAAAATGGTCTGATGGAAACCTGATGGAGTCTGCAAAAGACCTGAGACTGGGACAGAGATTTGTCTTCCAACAAGACAATGATCCAAAACATAAAGCAAAATCTACAATGGAATGGTTCACAAATAAACATATCCAGGTGTTAGAATGGCCAAGTCAAAGTCCAGACCTGAATCCAATCGAGAATCTGTGTAAAGAACTGAAAACTGCTGTTCACAAACACTCTCCATCCAACCTCACTGAGCTCGAGCTGTTTTGCAAGGAGGAATGGGCAAAAATTTCTGTCTCTCGATGTGCAAAACTGATAGAGACATACCCCAAGCAACTTACAGCTGTAATCACAGCAAAAGGTGGCGCTACAAAGTATTAACTTAAGAGGGCTGAATAATTTTGCACGCCTAATTTTTCAGTTGTTTATTTGTTTAAAAAAAGTTTGAAATATCCAATAAATTTCGATCCACTTCATGATTGTGTCCTACTTGTTGTTGATTCTTCACAAAAAATTACAGTTTCATATCTTTATGTTTGAAGCCTAAAATGTGGCAAAAAGTTGAAAAGTTCAAGGGGGCCGAATACTTTCGCAAGGCACTCTATGTTGTAGCCTACCTAAATTGCTTGAAGTAGCCTAGTTATAATTATTTTACTATCTGATGGATTGTCTAATCTTGATGGATGGATTATGTAAACAGGCTAGATCCCATAATGCATTTTATTACTATACAGTTTTAGTGGAAAATTTGAAAAAGCTGCATTTTGTTACGTTAATGTTACTTCACTCGGGACACTCGTGTTGATTTGAATTTCATTAAGAAAATTCTTGTGTGAATATAATTTTTTTTCTGCTAGCATGGGCCATTGGTACCCCTTTGTTAATATAATTTCAATTGGCTATATGATTGGGCCTCTTGTGCACGCCTCTGTTAACGTGTGCTTGTTGCCCGGTGTGCGCTGATGCGCTCATCTGACGTTTCCGAATTCCTTTCTACAGTTGCTTAGTAAAAGTGGGATTTCCACACAAACAAACGTAGGCCTATGTGTCATTCAATAGTATGAGAAAAAAAATTGAGATTTTAATCGTGTCGGGCTCTGGTCGGGCTCGGACATAAATAACTTAACGCTTGTTGGTCTCTGGTCGGGTTCGGTTACCGGCAATTTCCACCAATTGCAGAACGGCTGCGGATCCGCTCCGGAACGGCGGCGGAGTCAATAGGTTTTGTCCAGAGACTGTAAAAAATATGGACAGCGTGACTGTGACGTCACCCATTGGTTTGTGAAAAGCGTTTTTGAAGCTCATTGTGGGCGGAGACGGCCGTCGCCATCTTGGTACCGCGTCACTCGACGTCAATCTCGGATAACCAAAAATGGTCAAAGAGGTGGAGCGTGGGTGGAGCTGAGGTGCCTGGTTGCTGATGCCAT
>JACXGM010019241.1:0-18509 GCA_016801145.1 Umbra pygmaea
CAGACACAGGCAGACACAGGCAGACACTGGCAGACACAGGCAGACACTGGCAGACACTGGCAGACACTGGCAGACACAGGCAGACACAGGCAGACACTGGCAGACACAGGAAGACAGGCACAGGCAGGCAGACAGAGGCAGACACAGGCAGACACAGGCGGACACGGGCGGACACGGGCGGACGCGGGCAGAGGCGGGCAGAGGCGGGCAGAGGCGGGCAGAGGCGGGCAGAGGCGGGCAGACACAGACGTAAACACGCAGACACAGACGTAAACACGCAGACACAGACACACGTAAACACGCAGACACAGACACACGTAAACACGCAGACACAGACACACGTAAACACGCAGACACAGACACACGTAAACACGCAGACACACGTAAACACGTAAACACGCAGACACACGTAAACACGTAAACACGCAGACACACGTAAACACGTAAACACGCAGACACACGTAAACACGCAGACACAGACACACGTAAACACGCAGACACAGACACAGACGTAAACACGCAGACACAGACGTAAACACGCAGACACAGGCGTAAACACGCAGACACAGGCGTAAACACGCAGACACAGGCGTAAACACACAGACACAGGCGTAAACACGCGTAGACACAGACACAGGCGTAAACACGCGTAGACGCGTACACGCATAGACGCGTACACGCGTACACACACACACAGTTACTCAAAGTTCCTTCAACTGACTCATTCCACCTTCTTTGTCCATCTAGACCTTTATTTGAAGGAGACAATGACTTCTGCCTTTGCCTGAAAGACTCTTTTCCCAACCTGAAGACCAGGAAGTTGACCCGGGTGGAATGGGGGACTATCAGAAGACTTATGGGAAAACCTAGAAGGTATGGTTTCCCATTACAACCCATTTTCTTGTCAAAGCCTTTTCTATCTTTTTAGCCAATGCGGCTGGTGGATGCCTAAATTTACCAGCCACTTTTTTTTTTTACTGGCCAATTTCTTCCCCAATTTAAATATATAAAGCAACTAGAAATTTCTGAATTGCTTGAATACATTAAAAAGATTGTACCATATTTTAGCACTCTTGTACATTGCACAGATAACTTTAATGTAAAAAAAATTCAACATTGTGTGCACCTTCACAAAGTGTGCATCATTTTTGTAGAAAGGTGACACTTAAAGGACAACTCCGGCACAAAATGAACCTAGGGGTTAATAACACATTGGTATTGAGTCGACCGTTCTCTGGAATATATTTTCACTCTAATCAAATGTGCCAGTTTTATTGCAAACTGATAATTACCTTATAATGCTAGTTGTGTGGGCATGGATGCGGTAAAAATTAATTGTACCACTAACAAGGCTCAAAATTAGGGATCGACCGATAAGGATTTTTTTAGTGCCAATACCGATTTTCTTTCATCAGGCTTAGCCGATTATCTTGAGCCGATATTTGGAGTCGATATTGCTTTTGCTTTCTCAATTTACATCATAAAAGGAACAATAATGATAACAAATGTTACAAGTCTCAATTTAAAAGAAGAACATTTATTGAACTTAAAAAAACAAAATTTAACAAATAGTAAAAACAGGTGAGGTAGAACAGGGGGCAGTGCATGGTCTTCACATGAACTGCAGCATCTCCAGCAAAACAGAGCTGCCTGTGTAGACGCCTGTCTGTAATCAATGACAGGAAAATCGGCAAACGCAGCAGCCGCGTATTGGCCGATGCTGATACATGTGAAAACGCAAATATCGGCCCGATATATCGGTCGGCCATTAAAATCCGTCTATCACTACTCAATATGGCACCACAGTTCCACGGTAGCATAATGAGGGTCCCTACAGATGTCACACGATAAAATGGTGCTTTTCGTACTGCGTCAACAATCAGGGCATTTTTAGTTGCCAATAAATGGTCTATACTCGTCGCTGGGTGGTGCTAGACCACTTACAAAAAACAGGAGATTGCAGTTCTAATTCTTCCTACAGTTATGTTTTTTGGGGACATATACTGAAAATGAATTAATGTAATTGTATTATTATACACAGTAGAATACCTTTCTTAATTTAAAGAATGCCCTATTTGTTTTAAAAGGAAAGCAAATAAATATTGTAGACTACTGTGTCTAATAAGAGAGACATGTCATACAGTTTACTTTCCTTACTGTCTCTTCTGCAGAAGTTGTACTAACGCTAATAGTCTAAACTACTTCTATGGAATTGCTTCTTTCGCTTAGTATATAATCCAAGTCGTATACCAGTAAAAATAACGTTTGTTAACACATATTAATTCGACATAAGCAAAATGCTTCAAGTGTAGCTTTGTATTTCAGAAAAAGAACAGATAGTGGGAATTGCCGAGGACTCAATACCTCCGGTCTTGGCCAGCAAAATATACGCCTATGCGTACATTAAAACTAAAACCTTGATCTTTGCTTCTTGTAGTCACTTATGTAGCATCTACATGACAAGCATTTGAATCTGAATTTGCCAGACGTGGCCACTGAGTGTCCAGGTGGGGCATATCTGCATCCAGGGTTCAAAATTAAAATGTTCATCTACCAGCCAAACGGCCAGTAAGTGTTCCAATTTTACCAGCAACTCAATAGATTACTTTAGTTTTCTAGGCTGGTGAGGGAAGCAAAGACACCAGCCACCTGCATATTTTACCAGCATTGATACGTTCACTTTGTTTGACTCTCACATTGTCTCCCACAACCTGCTATAGGTGTTGTGTGTATGTTTGTTTGATTTTTACTGCTTTGTAATTTATATTGACAAACATTTTTTTCGATGTGTCCTAATAGCACTTCTTTGGCAGAGATAGAACAAAATGTATATTTCTATTTCAGACTACAGCCAATTTATCTGCAAATACAGAAAGTGTGCATGACATACAAGATATTGGGGAACAGAATTAAAGTAGCAACGTAGTTTATCCCTGTGCTGTTTGGCCTGTTACGTAAGTCTATATTAACGCAACGCGAGACAGAAGTGCGTGCGTGCATGCATGCATACATGCAGCCAGTTGAAAACATCAAGATGAGTGAACGGCAACAAAGGAGCAATATTTGGGCCGTTTTCACCAAAATAAGTCAAAATATTGCCAAGTGCACTACTTGCAAAACAAATTTGTCAACCCGTGGAGGATCAACCGCAAATCTCCACAGACATTTGAGGTCCAAACACCCAACTGTGAGAGTGGAAGAAGTGAGAGGTGATACAGATGATAATGTTGCTAGACTTACCACCCCAGCCACTACCACCCCAGCCACTACCACCCCAGCCACTACCACCCCAGCCACTACCACCCCAGCCACTACCACCATCACATCAACATTAACAAACCCAACCACAGGTATTTCAGATAATAGTGGTGTTTTAGTGGTAAGATCCAGAGTGCCTCAGGCTCTGCAGCAAAACAAGTCTGAATAGTTATGCCAAAAAGACTGGGGTCCAACAACACAAAAAAAGCTGGATGAAGAACTTGTTAAAATGATAGCACTTCATTTTCAACCATTTTCTATTGTTGAAAACAAAGGATTCAGGGACTACAGCACTATATCCTTCCAGATGGGAGAACTCTGTCAGACACACATGTTCCCAAATTATATGAGGCAACTAGAGCATGTATGGAAGAAAAGATCAATAATGCTCAAGTTGTATGCATCACCACTGACTGCTGGACATCAAACACAAATCTCAGTTACATGTCTGTCACATGCCACTTTTTGGAAGATTTCACCCAGGCCTCACATCTGCTTGACTGTTTTGATTTTCATGACAGACACACAGCAGAAAATCTGGCACATGAGCTGAAACGCATCACATTAGAACGGGGTATCACTGACCAAGTGGTGGGAGTAGTTAATGATAATGCCAGCAACATTGTTGCAGCAATAAGGCTTTTAGGGTGGAGGCATGTACCCTGTTTTGCCCACACCCTTAACCTTCTGGTTAAAGATGCCCTTAGACCACTCAAGCCAACTACTGACAAGGTGAAGTCAATTGTTGAGTATTTCAACAAAAGTACAATTGGGACAGAAAGACTTGCTGCCACTCAGCGACAAATGGGAATGGCAGAACTGCGGGTCAAGCAAGATGTTCCCACACGTTGGAATTCAACATACTATATGTTGAAAAGGTTCTGTGAAATGAAAGATGCAATCATCACTACTCTGGCTTTGGTCAATCCCACACTTGAAACTTTGACAACTGAGGAATGGAAGATCATCCCTGAGGCCTGTGTTGTGCTCTGCCCTTTTGAGGAAGCTACAGTGGAAGTGAGCGCAGAGCAATAAGGAGAATGTATTATTCTAGAAATAGTACATTATTATTATCATAATTCACATAACTCTCCTATAGACATGCATGATCTACCCTTATTTACTCTGTCTATGTTATATTTTAGTTTTGTCACAGCATCTAAGGTTATTGTAATGGCCAGAGGACTTCAGAGGATGGGAACGTCCTGGCAGAGAGCAGCGGCATTCCAGAGGCCTGTAATGGAGATGATTGAATTACTGTGCTCAGGAATGGTGAGAAGGTTCGGTCCTCTGATAACAAACCCATTGCTGATGGAGGCTACATTCCTGGACCCTAGATTCAAAAAGCATGGCTTTATTAATGACAGAGCAGCTGATGACACTGTAAAAAGCATAATTGCATCTTCAAGCCATGTCACACCAACACCCACAGAGAATCCACAATCTGAGCCAAGAGCAGACCCAGAGAGAGAGAGAGGAACTCAGGCCCAGGGAACAAGAGCAACCCTTTGGGATGACTTCGACACGCACCACTGGAACTGTGCAAAGGAGAACTTCGTCAGCTGACACCATCGAGATGCGATCATACCTGGAAGAACCTCTTTTACCCAGAGATTCTGACCCCCTGGAGTGGTGGAGGAACCACAAGTTTGTCCTTCGCAGGCTGTCAACATTCATGCATTTTAGATTATGTGTTGTGGCAACTTCAGCTCCCTCAGAGAGAATATTTTCAAAGATGGGACAGATCATCACAGAAAGAAGAAACAGAATTAAAGCCAACAAAGTACGCCAGCTGGTGTTCTTGAATGCAACACTTTTGTAAAAGAGATGGCTAAAAAGTCAAATAAAGCTGCAATGCAAGGATCTTAAATGTTAATGGGTATGCAAGTTCCAACAAAGATCCAAAAAGTTTTTTGTTGCGGTTGTTCATTTCAGCCTACTTTGCTGTGCTTTTCATTTCTGAAAACAAATAAGTGTTTGTTAACATTACATTTTTGTGTTCATAGCTTGAAATATTTAACGAGTGCACTTCTTTCACAGTAAATAATACGGTCACATCATGGGCACAAAATGGAATTAAGCAGTTAGACAAAAAGATTAATTAACCGAATCAGTGATTCGAAAGATTCGAATCTTTTAAATGAACTGTACTGAATGATTCAGTTCACTTTCCCATCACTAACTCTTACTAGAACATTTGACTAGATATTACATTTCAGTCACTGGAAACGCACAGCCATGTCACAAAGCTCTTTGGTATTAGCAAGGTGTACCTAATGAAGTGGCTGGTGAGTGTATATAACTGTGTTTTGCAATGTAGAATTAAGTCACATGCATAGTTTTGTCAAATGGAAAACAACAGATTGTGGGCCAGTAGAGTACTCACCATAGAAAAACTTGAACACTGAGAACCATGACACATGTTACACTAATCAGGTACAGAGGGCTATTCTGTATTATTAACACCATGATAGCCAGCATGTTGGGGTGTCATTTATATATTGCCAATATACCATGGTTAATCGCTGTCTCCAGGCACTCCATAATGCATCATGTCTATGAACAGCACTCAGCAGTGGTATACTGGTGCCTTATAGCTTAAGTAAATTATTTTACACTCACCTCAGCATCCAATCTACTGTAACTCAAATTAAAAGTCCACACATACCTTTGGATATTTGTCTTTCAAAACATGGTATATTGCTTCACATGTTTCTGGAACAATTTGACGGATTGTTGACAACCCGACTCGGAACTGGTAAGAAAGGATCCTGAATCTTTTGCCTGTAAAACAATAAGAACATAACTCAGTTATATAATTCATTATTTATGGCAGACCAGCTTATGGAAGGAATTTATGTTTATATGTGTTTTAAGCACTTTCATTTTTCATCACTGAAATAAAACGTAGCATACGGGTCGAAATGAAGTGCAGTAATATAGCCATCGCTAGCTTGCTTACCTGTAGCCAAGAAGTGCAGTGTTTATCACTGTGTTCCCCAACGGAGATGCAGTCCCGCTACAGTAGTTTGTTTGGACTGAGAAGTTGCTTCACAAGTCGCTTCTTTAACCAACTAAAGACAGAGGGCTCCCAATGCCAGTACAGTTTGCAAGTCTTTGTCGGACATTGTTATTGATGACTGTGATTAAAATTATGACCACTGAAAAAATAGTATTTTTTATGGATTATACCGATTTTTATGGAAAGAGTACAGAGTAGTACACAGTATTTCATTTTGGGTACTTGCCCATACGAGTACCGATACAAGTACTTTTAACTTTTATCAAGCTAATCTGCCATTTCTTAGATGTTGATCAGCCAATTCAAGTATACAAAATTAAATATTCGTACATATCCAGAAGAACATCATTTACATTGCAGGTCAAGAATTTGTAATATTTATTACACATGTCAATAGTGTCCTTCCCTAAACGTCTCCTTCCCTAATTAGATAAAATGAGAGAAACACCTTTTTGAAAGTGAATGCAAAACCTGCATTTTTGTGATCGCATTTGCACTAAGCATTGCAGACATTTTGTGTAAGATGAAGAATGTCTGTTGGAAGTGACTTTCTCCAAACAGGGATAATCAGCTAATCATATAATATTCTAATAAACAGTATTTGATTGTTTTATTTAGTTCTGCCACTAACGAAAAGTTTTCTAACGACTAATCTTTCGACTAATTTTTCAAAAATCAAGTGTTTGTTATTTCGTTGAATCCATTTTATTTTTAACTCAACTCAAGGTTCAAAACATAAAATGTCACTTGAGCCATAAACAATAAAAATTGTAAATAACTTAAATTTTACCAATTTAAAAAAATTACAAATGTAAACAATATAAATAACTTAAATGTTATCAAATAAATACACAATTGGCCTATTGATGTAGAGAGTCCATTCCTAATATCCTGTCTGGGCTTCCACTATCAGCTTAACCTTTGTTAGAAGCTCATTAAGTAAACTGTTCAAAAACATTATGTATTAACAATCTAGGCATAGGTATCTGCACTTCCTTTAGGCTATACCATATTATCAGGGCCAATTTGCTGCCCTAGGCAAGATTTCACCTGGTGCCCCTGGAATCACAGACAACTCCACCACTGATGATTGTGTTCATACACTCACACAGAAACAAACTGCACAGCTTTGTCTTGTTTTTCTTTATTTTGAAGATATTTTGGAAACAAACACACACACAAAACTAAATTAAGTTTATATTATATAAGATTATTGCAGAAAAAAATATATATTACAGAAACCTTGCTTGCATTGCCTTTCTTACATTATATAAGTAACATTCCACAAATTACAAATAAGAGATACAAACTATACAAAAAGATACACAAAAAATAAATAACTATACACAAACTTGAATGCAATATGCAAAATGTAGCAAATGTAGCAGGTGTAATGACATTACATTTAGGACTTTTTAAGAATTTTTTAATGCCACTCTAAATGCTTTTTAAGACCAATACCGCAGTACACGCACAATAAAAAAATCAAAAAAGAAATACCTGTAGTTGGTCAGGAATTAAATTACAATGCACGCTGGCAGAAGATTATGTATTCTAGCTTGTAGTACTACTAAACAATCTTATTTGAGATCAAACAAAACATATTTAAAACCTGGGACATGGTTTCTCTAATGATATAACTTTACCAAAGCTTTTGCAAAAACTAGCTCTGGTTTATAAAGGATGGTGCATGAGTAGACTATGAAAGTGTTTTTCTGCAAACCTGTGCACATCCACACTAGCCCTAAAATGACCCAGCAGCAAATTAATACAAATGTTGAGAAATAAAATGACTATACCATTTAGATCTACAGCCTACTCTCCGATGGTTTATCATTACGAATAAATTGATGACTGAATTGATGACTGATAATCCCCATAAATTGATGACTGACAATCTTGTTAGATTTAGGCATAATGGCTTTATCATCTGCTAAAGTTAACAAAAGGGATAGCTAGCAGGATGATTTTTCACCAGTACTCTGTATCTGTTGTAATAGCATATTCATGCTATTGCTAATAATTGTTATTTTTTGTGGGGGGCAAACAGAGTATCATCAATAAACAATACTTTTCAAGAAATAGGCCTTTTCCTGATATTTGCCAGACTACCAATAGCTGGCAGGAATATTTGTTTGCCTTAATGGGCTAATGTTAATTTATATGGTGGCTTAAGTAGTTAGCCAGTGTACTGTGACTACCTCTGTTGTTGGTTCCCTTCCCTGCTATGTTTTGCAACTCTTGGATGAAGGTGTGATGTTATGACCCTGTATCACACTAGTGAAGAAAAAAATGAATAGTTATTTTGTCCAATAAAAAGGCTGTTAAACATTGAGATTTCCAAAACTTTTCTGTTTCTAACAATTTTGCCACAACATTTTTAGTATCAACAATTAGATTTACATTTGTAATTTCATTTTCTAATCTGTAGTTTGGAAAACATGTCTGAGATTACTATAATCCAAGATTTGCCTTTATTATAATCCATATTATTGTTTAGTTCAAACTACATGCTTCTTCAGCAATGGAACTAAACATAAAACATCATGAAATAAAGATACCATATTATGGCAAAATAAGATAGCTGATTCCCAACTGATTCTAATTTGGTTTTGGGCTAAGTCGCTGCGTCACGATGGTCATGGGTTAAAAGCCTGACAATGGGTTCTCTGACTTTCCCCGGGCCTCCTGCACGAGGCAGCACAAATTGGCATAGCGCTGCCTGGGATTTGGGTCAGATTATCTTTCCTGCCCCTTCACTCTCCAGTGATTCCTTGTGTTCAGATTGGGCACCTGTAAATTCAATCAAGAAAGTATAGTCTGTGACGTAATCTTCCCGTGCATGATCTGACTAAAGGCTTCCGTGTTGGAATGCTTCCATGTTGGAATGCTTCCGTGTTGGATGAGCAGTACAAAAAGAATCGGCGGATGGGCAATGTGGTTGGATGAACCATGTGCGCGCCTCTCGCCATCCCATAGAGAAGGAGTTCGGGGTTTCCCCCAGAAAACTTGTTAGTTATGGTGGTCGGGTTGGTTTTGTCTCCTGGGGGTGGGGGGTGCAAAACAACATTAACGTTCACTGATTACTCCAGTGCTTTTAACAGAGAGCGATGACATTAAAATACCACCAGATGGAGCTGGCCGGACACATCACACGTCAGATAAAATTGTTTGGGACTGTGGAGTTAATGTGGCAGTGATGTATTTTTTAAGCGGCCGCCTTAACGGCAAAGTGCTGCAGGAAACTTTGGAGTTGCGGAACTGCAGACAAGGCAGGGTTAGTGGGAATTGGGAAGGGAGGAATATTGTGGAAGATTCACACAAAAAAGAAAAGTCCTAATATCTGTAACTATGCAATTTTTTCCCTCCCATTCTCCATTTAGCTACAGTATGGGTGCTAACTCTGCAGAGCTAATTATAGTTTTCTTTACCGCAACTTTACCGCACAAAGGATGGATTAAAGAATTGCTCTGTGAAAACCAATCAAATATGCATCTCAACAATGGTTCATCTTTGTTAATAAGTACGAATTGACTTTTTTCAAACAACATCCAATCCAAGACAAGATTTTAAGTAATAAAAAACTGTACATTATACAATTTACCTGCCATAGTGCTGTTTAGATAAGGTAAAGTTACCTACCAATATTAAAAAGTACCGTATTTGACAGGTGCTAATTTCGCACTGAAATTACAATGGCTAGACCTTTATTGCCCATATGTTTTAAGGTCTTCTCATTGAAATGTTT
Organism: Umbra pygmaea; assembly: GCA_016801145.1. Taxonomy (NCBI): domain Eukaryota; kingdom Metazoa; phylum Chordata; class Actinopteri; order Esociformes; family Umbridae; genus Umbra; species Umbra pygmaea. Next base: position 10,029 of record JACXGM010019241.1, read on the forward strand.
TAGTAATAATTTATCAGTCAAAACATATGGCTTTCAAACCATTTAGTCAGATCCACCATGAAACTCAACACCCTGATTATGACAGATAATCCCCATTGCTATCAACTTCCTGTAGAATTAAAGCACATTGTAAATATATTACTAATTTAAACTGGTTAAATTGGTAATAACAGGTTCATCCTGTTGCGCTGCACTTAAGCAAATGAACACATGAACATATTTTGCCTATCGTAACATCTCCTATGCGCTTAACTGCTTTTGCTGTGAGTGTGACATTAAGTTAGCTATATAGACCTACATAAAGTTAACTACATAGACCTAATGTGTCATTACACTTTTCCAAGTTTTGTATTGTATCTTTGCTGTGTTGTATTTGAAAGGGGAGTGTATAAATAATTAGACATTGTCTATTTTTATTTACGTGAATCTCCACATTCCATGGGAATGCTTTGCATTTTGCTTTGCATTTTGGGCAACCATCAGCATTGATGGTGCCTAGTCAGTCTTTGAAATAATAACTATCCAAAGTGTTCCCACGCTGTGGACCTCAGTCCCAGAGGTTCAGGCTCCAACATTACCATTTCCATGCAATGTGCTCTTTGATATGCTGTTTGCTATGTGGCTTTGGTAATTGTTTAATAAAAGTGCAATGTAGAGATTTATTTCATCCCATGAAGTTAACCGAACTCTTTAATAGTTCCAATGGAAACATTAATTCCTTTTCCAATTCAGGAATAATTCAGACTTTATAATATCCAATACCTTTTAGAAAATGGCAATGGTATGACAACCTTCTGTTTTTGGAATAGAGGTAAACCTTGAAATCTTTACATCTTTAATGTGGCCACCTACAAATACCTAGGCGTCTGGTTAGACTGTTCACTCTCCTTCCAGACCCATGTTAACCATCTTCAATCCTAAAATAAAAATAGGATTGGCTTCCAATTCCCGCAACAAGGCCTCCTTCACCTCCAAACACACCCTGGTGAAAATGACCATCCTACCGATCTTAGACACCCCATATAACACCTACTACTGGGGCATTTATGCACTAGTTTGCTGGCCCTGGTTACACACTCATCGCCTAACTCACTGGTGTCAACTCATTTACAAGTCCTTACTAGGCAAAACCCATCTGTACCTTAACAAAACATATCTCTGGTCACCCCAGAAGGCCATAACTCCTTTTGACACTACTCTTTTCAGTTCTCAGCTGCCAACGATTGTAGCAAACTACAAAACACTGAGTCTTATTATGTTTTGTGTGTTATTTGCATGTCGTTTGCACAGCTCATGTGTTACTTATTCCATTGTCATTGCCTTGGCACTTTTGTATGTTGAGTGATGTACCTCTCTAATTTAGATGTAATTTTCACATTCTGTATCATGAATTTTGTATACTGTAATTTTGTGTACTTCATGTAACTTTATGCTGTTTTGCACCATGGGGCTTTATCGTGGTCAGGTTGCCATTGCAAATGAGTATCGGTTCTCTATTGGGCTACTTGTTTAAATAAAAGTAAAATAAATAAAACCTTGTCAGTAATGAAATCATTTTCCACTCTAGGTGTTCGTCTGCATTCTTTTCAGAGGAGCGTACTGCACTAAGACAGAAGAGACAGAAGATGCGAATGCTGCAGCAGAGGAAGTTTTTTGACGTTTCACACTGCAAAGACCTCCCTGAGGAGATCCCCCTGCCACTCGTCATAGGAACCAAAGTCACCGGTACACGGTTGTTATGACAACCAAAATTACTAAGCAGCACTTTCCCTAGAAGTAGCAGTCAAAGTCACTAGTCAAATATCTTCAAGCCATGTAATAATGCACATGTACTGTTTCAGCCTGGGGTCAAATCCAGCCCACTGCTTTTGTTTTTCCCGTACCTGTTCTTGAATAAAGCAGACAAGTTGAAAAGATTATTTAAAATAAAACATAAAATTCAATCTGCAAGCCAATCACAATTTGTATACTGAGTATTTGTTTGTGTTTCAGCTCGTCTCCGTGGGGTCCATGATGGCCTGTTCACTGGGCAGATTGATGCTGTGGATACGGGCGCTGCCACTTACCGTGTGACCTTTGACCGAAATGGGCTGGGCTCACACACTGTGCCTGACTATGAAGTCCTGGTACAGCTGGCCTTCCGTACTCTTCTTTGACATGCTACAACAAGGACTCTAGCTTCCTGAATCACACAAAACAATATGTTTGTCTATTACTTTTAGTGCCATCAATCTATTTAGCTGAAATTTCAGGCTCTGTACTCCCATTTTGATTTGAGGCATTCAATAATCATCCTTATCGGGGCGGCAAGGTGGCCTAGTGGTCCATAAGGACCCCGGTTCAATCCCCCTACCACCTACCACCAAGGTAAAGGGTTTATTGTTCCTTCTGTAAGCATCACTGTTAACCCAAATTGCTCCCAGGTCTGCCTTGTTAAAAAAAGGGTAAAACAAAAATGTGCATGCATACATTTTCATTCTTTTTAAATCTGTCCCCTGGCATTTTCAGTGACATGGTCTAACAACTAAGCTACGCGGGACAGTGTGCTGTACCAAAGAGCTTGGCCTTTTATTCAATCTTTTTAATATAATATATTTCATCATAATGGAAAAAAATGCCACAACACCTCAGATCAGCCTGGGACTGTTGGAAGATCAGGATGTGCCCTTCGCTAGCCCCAGAAAATGGATGTTTCCTGCTTGACAATCTTCATATGCTTTAATTTGCAGCAAGGGATGGGCACAGAAGGAACATATACCTTTAGAGAACATCTTGCTAAGCATGAACAGGCTATTCCCTCTAAAATTGTAATTTTTTGCATTTCAAACTGGAGTAAATTTTAAAGTCTGTTTCTTCCGCCAGAGTAATGAGCCTAATGAGACCATGCCCATCTCGGCCTTCGCCCAGAAACTGAGACCCTCCCGCTTCCAGAACTTCATGACCCCACCTAGGGCGAATTACCCATCCACCACCACACCTGTCCTGATGGTAAGCAGGAAACAAGCTTCAGTGCGAATTGTAGGCTGAAAATCATGTTGCATACTACTCGTACATACTGCACAGTTTTTGGTAAAGTGCATACTATTAGTATATAGTAATTGTGTCTTGAGATTACAATAATGAAATATTATTGCTGGAATATTAACTGGAAATAGTTGGCCATCTTGGTGCTTTTGGTGTACTATAATTTGGGACATACTAATCAAAAAGCTGTTAGTACAAGACAGTTGACTTCCTGTGTACTCCACTTAGCTTTGCTAAATTGGCAAATAAACACAAACCATTGATGCCTCAATGCTTTTTATAAACCATTTCCCAGTACAAAGTAAGTGTTATGATGTCACCAGTATTATTGGTCTCGTATACCACAGCTTTGGCACTATAAGTATTGAAACAGGCTCCCTCTTACTCTAAGAGTGCTATAGACACACTACCAGGCTAACTCAGGAGAAAAATGTATAGTGCTGTCCGAGACCGAAGCGGGCTAGTGGGTGGCCTTACAAACAGAGAAATTCAACAGCCAATGTTTGGTTCCTTTACTTGAAATTATGTGTTTTTTTAAGGTTAATAATTTAAAAGATCCCTTTTATGCACTTATACCATCATCACATAAACATAGTAGTTTCAACAGGAATTGCTGCAATCAAAGGTCTGTCTTTGATAACTATCGGGAATTTTAGGCGTTATTTTTGTGTGCAACAAAACAGTACATAATGTAGGATTAAGTTATCTTACATGAATCAGTCCTCATATATTTTAAATATAAAGAAATTGGTTTCATAGCTTTATAAGCACATTTCTGAAAGAGGAAGTAGCCTTCTCACCAGCAAAATTGTAATCCTCCTATTCACTGCCTTAAAGACATCACCAGCCCTTTTTTTCGTGAATTAAGCCAGACCAATTCACAAAACTCAGCCATGGAAACAATCCTGACAGACCATAGTGTTGTGCAGGGCCACACGTGTGTGTGTGTGTGTGTGTGTGTGTGTGTGTGTGTGTGTGTGTGTGTGTGTGTGTGTGTGTGTGTGTGTGTGTGTGTGTGTGTGTGTGTGTGTGTGTGTGTGTGTGTGTGTGTGTGTGTGTGTGTGTGTGTGTGTGTGTGTGTGTGTGTGTGTGTGTGTGTGTGTGTGTGTACACAGATGTCACACAATAAAGGGGTGGAGCTGTACCGTGTTATACTGAGACACACTTTAGCTGAGTGAATTAAATGTCAGTGGCAGTTTTTAAAAGAAAACAATACAAGAAATGGCTGCCAGGTGGCTTTAGGGTGCACGTTAATCCAAAGCATTTCCCTTTAGATAATCTTTAGTGTACAACGGTGTGTTTCTGTATCATTAATACTACTACGTACTGAAGTTAAATGTATTATTTGTAGCGCTGGAATCATTAAACTATTGTCCTACAATTAAAATGTCTAATTTAAACTGTCTACTGTATATTTAAAAAAACTTTTCATTTACTAAATCCTACACACTCTAAACAGTTAAACTCAACTCTGCCGAAAACATGAGTATTTCGCACGGCCTTGATGGCGTAATGGCAATGGCTAAGGTCATTCAATCGGACGAACAGGGTTTGATTCCAGCCCGTGACCAAAGTATATTTATGGTGTTACAGTATATAAATCATACACTGTTCGTTACTGCTTTCATTTTTATTAAGAGATTGCTGTTGTTCACTTTGTTCACAAAACTAGTGATGGGTACGTCTATCACTGATTGTAATAATTTTATTTCAACAGGAATTGTGACCAGATCGACTTTGATATCTATCAAAGATAGAATGAAAATATAAAATGGCTACAACATCTTTATTTGTACAACCGATTTTTATTGGTAATTAGGGGCGTAGCACATAATCCTGGGCTCTATGCATAGGTAGTCCTGATGGGTCCCCATCCAGGTAAAATAAAATATTTTCCAGACATTTCAAAGGCACTTTCTCCCCTTGGGCCCTGGTAATCAGTATTGGTTTTCCCCCCAGTCCGATGACGCTGTTAGTGATTCACATAGAAATGGAATGATTAGAAATGCCAGTCCATTCCGTGTTGTACAATTCGAGTGCAAAGCTCTAAGGCCTTCTTCCGCATTGAACCAATGCGGCAAGTTGTGGACTCACTAGTTAGTTTTACAGCAGCAACAGAGTAGTCAGCTCCGCTAACATATCTCCATGGCCTGACAGTATTTGGTGGTGTATGCACCTTTCAGATGGTTGCGATCTGCCATTATATCAAAGAAGAAGATCAACGTGGTCTGCCTTGTTGTGAAGAGGAATTCAAGTGCCGGATTTAATTGCGTTATAATTCTATTGATAAGTCATCAAAATATATTTAATATATGCTAATATTACAAACTGCAGTTAGATAAGATCTATAACTTGTCTTGAGAGCTAGACAAGATGTAAATAATCTTGCCTGAAAGCTAGCTAAACATCACTTATTTTCCTAACGGGGAAAATAGTGAGTACGACACACTTTACAGCCCTACTGGCGCGACAGTCGCCATTTTTTTGTGTACTAATCAAATGACCAAGCAAAACAGTTCAATGGGGGTTTTATTGGTTTAATTTCTATGGTAATTCATAATGACATTGCTGTTATTTTGCAACAACAAACAAGGGCGATTTAGCGGTTTTCTTTTTCCTGTGTATTTATGATGTTTAAAAAAAATCATATCACCATCATATCGTTCTTTGCAAAATATATAGCCTATAGATTATATCCTACTGATATGGAATTACACATATATTCTCATCACAGAGTTTCAGATCCCAATTTAAAATGTACAACAGAAAGATCTCTAGAAAGGATTGACTTTATAGACATTACCATTTACTGTTGATATTTTGGAAACTACCATGTACCTCAAGCCGCAGAGTGTAACACTTTTACAGCAGATAGTAATAATCACAGACAACACAGAATACACCAGTTGGTCAAATCCTTAGACTACAAAGTACAATTACTACAAATACTAAAGTGTTTTATTATCCGAAAACCGGGAACAAATACAAATGGATAGTTTTATTAATTGAAGCATGGTATTCTTCTGCCCATGCCGTTATTATTCTTACGATGAAAGATTTGCTATATGCACAGCAAACAAGATAGTACAGTAATTTAAACTGCTGTCAATTGTTTTATTATAGACGTGTAAAACTCGTTTTGACGTAAAATATATAATAAACTATTTTAGAGACAATATAGTAAAAAACTTTGGGTTACTGCTAGAGGCACTATTCAGTATGATCATGTCTAATTCAGTACGAGTGTATGGATATGTCATATTCATAGACGTAGATTACGGTGGGGACTGTGGGGACGCATGAATAGGCTACCAACCAGTTATTTTGTCCCCACCACTTTTTTGAAAATATGACCTGCGGGAAAGAGAAAAAAAAAGGAATGCGTCATTGCATCAGATGCGGGTGAGTCTGGACTTTTCCCGGTAAGATGGTATTATTTCATGGCGGCGAGGTCCGGTCTGATATTAGTTGTATATTGGAGGTTTTTAGCAACATCATCCTGCAGGTCTAAACTGTGCAGCCCTCGTACGGCATTTCAAACCAAACTGACGCCTATGGTCATATTTTCCATACACTATTGCACATACTTTGGAATTCGAACAGTATAGGCTAAACCCTTTAACAAAGCTAGTGGCTCAGCAGATTTCGTTTCGACGTAAATAATAAAATAAAAGTATTTTATTGATAAAAAAATACTTATTAGGTTAGTGCTAGGGGCACTATTCAGTATGATCATACAGTAGGAGTGTAATACTTTTTCCATACACTATTGCGCACATTTCTCAAAAGGTTGGAGTCATAATGAGTTTGATTAAATCACATTACACATATGCCTTCCTAAAAACGGTCAGATGAATACTGCAGATGAATCAAACAGCATTCCAGTTTGTATAATTTGATTTGCCTACTGAGTGTCTTTTCTCATGTACTCAATAAAAACACAATTATATAATTTATCTGGTTGGATGCCAATTAGTTGATATTTTACATCGTGTTGTTATTTATACAGACACTAGTTGGTGATTATTCTCGCAAGTGAGACTGTTAAGAAAAAAAAAATCACTTATGTATAGGCCTTTTTGAATATTGAAATACTTTATATGTTGAACCACAAGTTTTTTCGTTTGGGAATAGCTGGATTCATCTAATCAGCACGTATAGGGGGTTGGGTGTTTAACATCACAATGACTATAGCTGAGTGCCCATCAATGCAGGCCTGGCCAAGGGGAGATTAAGTCACCTTTATACAAAAATGATGTGCGCTATGTGAGGGTAGCCATACAGCAACAATATTATAGAAAATCAGTCAACAGACACAAGATGAGACAGACATAAAATTTTTTGATGGGAATACATTTTGAAATAATTGTAATGATGGACATTGAGGTAATACCAGCATCAGTTCTACAAGTAATCGGTTGTACAAGTAAATATGTTGTTACTGTTTTTATATTTCGCTGTGATTCCTTTTCTGTTAGTGGGGATGTGCCAAAAGAAGTTAGCATTTTGTTATGCTTCTGAAAACAGAGATCTGGATACAGAGATCTGTTTATAAAAACAATTTGGTAGCTATTTAAAGACACTGACTGCCTGATAATCACCCACCGCTGGCGAAGGGGGAGAAGTGGGCGTGCTGGCCTTCGAGCCATATGTTCGTGATTCCCCCCAATTCAACGAAAAAGCGGGAGAGACAAATAGCGTTGTGACATTCAACACGGGGAATCCCGGGGAATGACCTGAAGAAAAAAAATACTGTAAGCATGGTACCAACCCATGATATCAGGGAAATGCAATCACCTTTACACACACAGTTTATTGAACTATTTGTATTTTTTATTGTTTGATTAATGATTGGGTTTTGACAAAAAAAACGTAGAGTACATTTGAATGCGTCCTCTAAACAGACTGAGGAAAAAATAGGATATAATTTCACGAGGATTAGAATTTACAACTCATTTGCGAATGTACAGTACATGTAGTTGCATCCAACCGTAACCACTACACCATATTGTTTGTGAAAATTTCAGTGGTGAAAAAAAAATTGTGTTTTGAGAAAGCAGCTTCCAGAGGTCATATGAAGACTTAAAAACACAATATAAATAGTTTAAATATAAATTATTTAAATATAAATGTATCAATAGTTACAAATTTTCACAAAGGATTCAGGAATGCATTCTGATTGGAGAATGTAGATGCAGGATATACAGTACGATATTTCTTTGCTTTCTTAAAACCGTTGATTGTATTGTTAAACCTTTAAGTTACATATTTAATCTTTCATTGCAGACAGGGGTCTTTCCTAATAGGATGAAGGTAGCAAAGGTTGTCCCACTATACAAAGATGGTGATAAGCATATGTTTACAAATTATAGACCAATTTCGTTGCTATCTCAATTTTCTAAAGTCCTTGAAAAAATGTTTGTGCAAAAATTAGATGAATTTATTGAAAAAAAACAG
>JACXGM010019242.1:0-18918 GCA_016801145.1 Umbra pygmaea
ACTAACGGTTAAGGTTAGGCATGAGGTTACTAACGGTTAAGGTTAGATATGACGTTACTGAGGTTAAGGTTAGAATTAAGGTTAGGGTTAACATTACAAAAACCGACAATCGCGTGTCTGCATGACGCAAGAAATGTAGAACAAAACACACAAAGTGCCGGTCTGGATTTGAACTCGCGAACACTGGCATGCAAGTCGCAGATTTATAGGCCCGTCCACCGTCCCCGACCCCCGCCCTAGCAAAAACTATGCTATTTACATGCTACGTCATGATCTTCTAATGTTCATATTGAACGTTATTCGGATGTTCATATTGAACGTTATTCGAGTGTTCAATTTAGTTCCCTACAAACGTAATTGACCCTCTCATACGTTCATATTAGACATATTTCGGTTTTACAAAATAGTTCCCTCAGAACGTATTTAATGTGGTTTAGGGCTGACTAAATGTTATGAATATATTGTCTCATTTAAACTAAACTATTCCTCGTGCAGAAACCTGTGCTATGGTTACATGTTCAATAGGATATGTTTAACCCAAATATAGAATACTCGAGGCAGTCTAGCCAACAAAATTTGATTTGATTATAATTCACTATCTTTAAAATGAATTTACAACGATTATTTCATGCAATGGAATGAGCGCTATTATTCTGAAACAAAAATGTTATTTTTTCTTCATTTAAATTGCTGCTGTCAAAGTTATTCATTATTTTCTCACACACAAACACACACGTCAATGTATTGTGACAAATATTGTATTTGACTTTTATTGATTATAGTAATGTACATTTCTAAGTAGTTGCTACACATTTAAACGATCACCAATTTCTTGCCAGCGTCTCTTTTGTTTGATTAATTGCTGCTGTATTCCTTTTTTGGTGATCATATGTTTCGAAAAGCAAACGCTGCTGAGTCGCGGTGAACATCGCAGCTCTTTCTTTCCCCTTATTTGCCATGGTAAATAGATGAATCTATGCTCCACCATCAGGGCTTCTTAAGAATGGCGTGCACACGCTATTAGCTAGACTATTTTAACCTAGTTTGAATTAGTGAGATCACATGAGCTTCAACTTACAGTTATGGAACCGATTTAAGCGCAGCTGATTAGTTCGGTTAATTCAAGTCTCGTTTTGGACTTTAATCTTCGCTTTTCTAAGCGGCCTTTGTGGAATAACCCCCAGGATTTAAAAACATCCACTTACAAAATAGAGACAATATAAATAAAATATTATTTAAAAAATATACAGAAAATTCGGCCCGACATGAGAATGAATGGATGTTACATAGTGTACAGTTACTTTAAATAGCATTTGTATAATAAAGCATCAAGTTGCATGAACTCATAGAAGTCATTGAAGTTATATTGCTAACACTGGATAGCATTTTTGCAAATTATAGATAAAAAGTGTTAATCTACAGGCAAAACATTTAACAAATTATCCAGATGCTGCAGGCTGCTGTAACCTCAGGAATTACTTTATATTTTAGGCAACTACTGGTATATTGAAAACATGAATTAAGATTTGTGTCACATTTGTGTGGTGGAGAGAGAGGAGGACCCGAAAGCAGTTGTGTGTTGAACGTGCTGGTTCATGTTTATTTGAATACTGTCCGGGAGTATACAATATGGGTTGCGGGGTACACAATAGGAGTGAGACACGTGGAAATACTCTATATATCTCACATACTCCTAAACAGTGGTACGGTACACTGGAAATGCTAACTAACAAACATATAATATGCAAAAATACAACTCCTTAGACTCACTTGTCACAACCCCAATATATTATGTAGCTCCCGATAGCCCTTATATCCACACGGACACCATACTCGACAATATAACAATGAATCACGCCCTCCTCTTCTCCACCTGGACTGATATAGGAACCAAGTCGACCAGCTGAAAGTGATTAGGTAACGGGATCGACTCAGTCCCCAATTAGCACCAGGTGAGAGAGAGGAAGGCGCCACACACACACACACACACACACACACACACCATGCACTCGCACTGAATATAACTAAAATGGTTAACACTAAGATATGTATATATACAAACACACATAAAGATTCCAATCTCAGTCCATGTCTATTCCAGCCCGCCCAGGGCTGGATGTGACAATTTGTGACAACATATGTGTAGTTCTATTACGTTGCAGCCTCACTTTTTGCAATTGTGTTGGTCATTAACATTTTGCTATTATGGTGGTTTTTAACGTCATTGGTCGATTACATTCTAATAATTCTAATTACTTTAAAATATTTATTTTTAAGCTTATGGTGAAGTGTGGGGTTAAGGTCAGACACAACATTATTGAGGTTAAGGTTAGGCCTCACATTCCTGAGGTTAAGATTAGGGTTAACATTATAACAAAAATAGACATTCATAAATGACCTGTCTAGAGAAAAACATTTCTCTTGCACTGGATTTGGAACTTGCGATGATCATGGTGAGCCAGCAATTTAACTGCCGACCCAACATTTCCAATCAAGACACCCTACCAATCAATTACACTATTTAAATTTGATTATGCTCACAACTGCTTCTAGCATTCAGGAAGCTACAGTAATATCTCTTGTCATATGTAGATATTCCCTGGTAATATAATTCCTGAGATTTAGGGCTGTGACATTTATCTGAGTCTGGCTATGAAGGGCCAAAATGAAATCCCAAACTATCCTAATAAATTATTAAATAGAATAATGGTATTTTAATATATGGGTAATTGTAATGATAGACTAAATCCATATTTCTGCTAAATACAATTGCAGCATGCTTGGACATTTTATTTGTGTATATAAACTAGACAGTCTTCATGTATACCAATCAGGTTGAAAAAGGGTGTTTTAAACAGAAAATATTTTACTTAATACATTAGTCAGACACTTATTTAGTTATTTATAATATACATCTTTCAAAAAAATAATCTAAGTAGTTACAATGTAGCTAGCTACTTGTTGATAGTAACTTGTAGTGTAGCTACAAAAAAAGGGTAGCTAGACTGTAGTTTAACTACAATAACCTACAAATAGTTTGTAGGTTGTTTAACTACAGTTTCAGAGTAGCTTCCCCAACACTGGTTGTTTATACTGTTTATTGTCCTTTGCTACTACATAAATAAATAAAAATGTTATATAGTTACATATAAAAACTGACCCATATCTGTAAATTAAGTTTTAAAAATGCTTTTGGACAAACTTCCTAATGCAAATCTAAGCAAAGGCTTTCAAGTTAGAAAGTCTATGAACTTTCAGAAAACAAGGTACATTCCTGTATCAATATATTACAGTAGAAGCTCCTTAGGTGATTGCAGCAAGCTAATAATCTTGGAACTAGGTGATCATACATTGGACATTTTTCCATTTGCATAGTCTGATTTATAGAGGATAATCTTAATCAGAAGCTGAACATATTGTATGTGAGATCAATGGTTAATCTATTTGCTAACAATTAACCCAGGACCAACACATTTATCCATAGTTTGGTGTGAACTGAAAAGTGTTATGGAGGCATGTGTAGAAGTGTCTTCTGCTCAGTGAAATGACTTTTGCTTAGTAAAAAGACTTCCGCTCAGTGAATTCTGCTCAGCCTTCCTAGGTCCTGTATGTGCTGACATCACAAGAATGCTTGCCAATCTTCTGGTTATAGTGTTGGCTGCTTTAGCAATTTAGAATTCTTTGAGCTTCATAAATCAAGGATTACAAGCCACTTCTGGCATATACTGAGATCCAAATGTCAAGGGGGAAATCAAGTTAAGTCTGGGTTGAGACCTGTAAAACCTATTTGTTTGCAAGCCATGTATTTGTCATAAATAAAATGTACATTCCCTACATCATTGCCATTTTTCTCATCATTATATTTCCACAAGTCAATGATGATCATTAGGCCAGCAAGACAAAATGCCACGTGTTCTATTCCCAACAGTTAACCCCAATTGCTCTCAGGTCATTGATATGAATAAAAATGTGTTCTTATTGTACTAGAAAAACTGCACATATTTGTATATATTTGAATTCATTTCACCCTCAGTGGATTCATCTTCTATTTGGTCCACCACTGATGGATTTACTAGCAACTAGCTGGTATTGAAGCGAGACCATTGCCTAGAATTGTACGCCACCAGAACAAATCTCCTCCACTTTATAAATGTTGAGGCCTAAATCTTCCCACTGCAAATTAATCAATTTTATTTGAACCTCCAGCCATCAAAGATATCAAAATTGTTTCCCAGGTAATATTTCCAACACCCTAGTAAAAAAAAACCTTTTCAATGAGTTCTGAAGTTCCCAAACCGGCCACCGTAAGTTTGTATCCTGTTTACGTCACTGAGTTACTCTGAAACTACAGTGGGTGGGGGTGAGTTGTGTTCTTATATAGTTTACATCACAACCTTAAATCTTGTTGATTGAATACTAAAAGTACAAACTTTTTGTGGGAATACTATGCAATGTGTGTCCGTAAATAGCTACATAGCAATACATAAAGAGTTACAGTGTTTGTTTTTTCAACAATGTTGAATGGAAATGACGAAATACATGAGGAGCTGGACAATTTTATCTTTGATCAAGTATTATTGATTGGTAATATCCAACCATACATTTGATCTGGAATACAGTAAGGAAGAAATATGTGAATGGCTCCTGCCCAACCTTAGTTGTCGAAACTTTCTAGCCACTGTTTTGCTCTTCTCCACTGAGGTCGAGCTCTTGATGGGAACAAAAGACTGTATTTTTTGTTGTTGTAAAGAGTGGGACAAGGAGATGTTTTTCCTTTAAACCATCTCCAGCCAAGTAGATGATTAAATATTTTTATTAGATCAACCGAGTTTCCATACTGACATGGACCAAGGTGTTTTAGAAAAAACAACCAGGCCCAGATGGAGAACCAAAAAAGATATTGGCTAGATGTGATTGTGTAAATAATTGGAGGAACGGACATAAAATGAATAAAAATGTCTCACAGAATACTACAAACTCTATTCTAATTGGAGCCAGGGGGCTTGTATACTTTTTGGTGGAAAGTTTGGAAATAATTACCGAAATATGGGTTATTGTAATTTGTAAATAGCTAACTGGCTAAGTAGTTTGTGTTCTGGGGTTCTCAGTCAACGAATCGGCCTGCCTGGATGTAGCAATTAGCTCCAATGTAGCTAGTTGTGATTGTGTAAATACTTGGAGGAACAGATGTAAAATGAAAAGTTATATGTGGCAGATTCTGGCTAAATCTCTACCTAATTAACTTATGCTTCATAGCTCTTATAGCTCTGGGATGATATTGTGACACCACATTGAATTATGGATCTTGTGGTATTTAAAGTAAGCCCCTGAACTGTACTCCCAGTTGTTTTCAGAAAAGAAAAACTGGGAAAGCACTGTACATGACACAAATCACTATAGGGTAACATGTTTAAATACTATATTAAATATTGGTAATAACTCTGAAATTGTTCATTATCATTTAACAGTGGCATTTTGATGTTTTCATAACCAAATAAAGTGAAAAAATGATAATTAATCTTTTGAATGTGTTGTTTTTGTTTTACCATTTTGAGCTTGGGATCCCAAATTCCCTCTTGAAATGAGAAGCAAAAATGTCAACAAAAACACACAATTGTGATTCATATAAGCTTTAATAAAATAATAAAAAATATCTATGAAAAAAATAACTATTTCTCAATAAATACATGGTTTTCTTTTTCTGAAAAACTAAAGTATTGCTTATGAAATGACAGTCCCTTGATTAGTACAGTTGTGGTGAAAAGTTCTGAGAATGGCACAATTATTGGTGTCCACAAAGTTTGGTGTTTCAGTGTTCTTAGATCTTTTTGTCAGTAGTTACTATGTTATACTGAAGTATAATTACAAGCAGTCCATAAGTCTCAAAGGTTTTATTGACAATTATATGAAGTTTATGCCTAGTCAATATTTGCAGTGTTGACCCTTATGTTCAAGACCCCTGCAATCCACCCTGGCATGCTGTGAATTAACTTCTGGGCCACATCCTGACTGATGGCAGCCCATACTTGCATGATCAATGTTTGGAGTCTGTCGGAATTTGTGGGTGTATGTTTGTGTCCACCCGCCTCTTGAGGATCAACCATAAGTTCTCAATGGGATTAAGGTCCGGTGAGTTTTCCTGGCCATGGACCCAAAATTTCAATGTTTTGTTCCCCGACCCACATAGTTATCACTTTTGCCTTATGGCAAGGTGTCCTATCATGCTGGAAAAGGCATTGGTCATCACCAAACTGTTATTGGATTGTTGGGGTAATTTGCTCTCGGAGGATGTGTTGGTACCATTCTTTATTCATAGCTGTGTTCTTAGGCTAAACTGTGAGTGAGCACACACTCCCTTGGCTGAGAATCAACCCCACACATGAATGGTCTCAGGATGCTTTACTGTTGGCATGACACCGAACGGATGGTAGCGCTCACCTTGTCTTCTCTGGACAAGGTGTTTTCCCGGATGCCCAAAGCAATCGGAAAGGGGATTCATCAGAGAAAATGACTTTACCACAGTCCTCAGCAGTCCAATCCCTGTACCTTTTACAGAATATCAGTCTGTCCCTGATGTTTTTCCTGGAGAGAAGTGGCTTCTTTGCTGCCCTTCTTAAAACCAGGCCTTCCTCCAAAATACTTCGACTCACTGTGCACGCAGATGCACCCACACCTGCTTGCTGCCATTCCTAAGCAAGCTCTGCACTGGTGGTGCAGCTGAATCAACTTTAGGAGACGGTCCTGGCACTTGCTGGCCTTTCTTGGACACCCTGACGCCTTCTTCAAAACAATTGAACATTACTAGAAGCAATATCCTTCCCTGTGAATCACTTTTTTGTGCAAAGCAATGATGATGGCAAATGTTTCTTTGCAGGTAACCATAGAACAAATACCAAGCTCCTTTTAAGGCTTCCAATATGTTAATCTAACTCAATCAGCATGACAGAGTGATTTCCAGCCTTGTCCTTGTCAACACTCTCACCTGTGTTAACGAGACAATCACTGACATGATGGGAGCTGGTCCTTTTGTGGCAGGGCTGAAATGCATTGGAAATGTTTTTTGGGATTAAGTTTATTTTCATGGCATAATGCGTGAGTTAAGACCATACACAAAAAAACATCAACATAAAAATACACCACAAATGATGTAAAGCATATACCTGTATGAGTCAGAGAGAGTTTTGATGTTTGCAGAGAATGACAGGGCAATGCCAAGCTTATTTTCCCAGGCAGGGAGTCACTTTAGAGTTGTCAACCTCCATGGAGAGGTCTTGAATAGAACAGTCCTTCCTCTAGAGACAGAACCTCTCCATCTTGTCAGGATGCAGTCATAGAATGGGCAGAGCTTGACATGCCCAACAATGAGTGATTAGAGAAGAGGATACAGTTTCAATTGCAGTGCTGCTAAAAATATGGGAACCCATTGTTCAATTATAGATTGTTTTAAGCTTCACCATTACATTTTCATTTAATCAAGACCTCTTATATATATATATATATAATATATATATATATATATATTTCAGGTTTATATTGAACAATTCCATGTTTTTATGATAAATTATTGATATCCTTTGATCCAACATGTGGAATTATAAATATACATCTGCTATGCCACAGAGATAATGTCTGGTTCTGATTAATTGACAATATTGTTGTTAACACTAAAACGATCTATAATTACAATCTATAATTAATTTTGTGTGTGATTTTCCCCCATTTATCTTCTCTCTTAATTATTCCTGTCCAATCCTGCCTTGTCGACAGTTGTGCAACTCCCTGGACAGTTGTTGGATGGTGAAGGGCGCTCACATGGTTCACCAAACCACATGTCACAGAGCCGGTGGATTCCTTTTGTGCTGCTCATCCAACACAGAAGTCTCTAGTCAGAGTGTGGGATGATTACACTCATCAACTAAATTTTGTCGATTGAACATACAGGCACCCAATCTGCACACAAGGAGTCACTGGAGAGCAACGTGATACAGTCATGTGCAAACGTTTAGGCACCCCTGACAATATCCATGATTTTCATTTAGAAATAGTTAGGGGTTTGGATCAGCAATGAAATTTTGAGCTATCAAATAACTAAAGGACACAGTTAGAGGTGTAAAGACTACAAAAATATTTTACTTAAGTAAAAGTACTGTTACTTTCTTGAACTTTTACTTAAATAAAAATCTACTCAAGTAAAAGTAAAAAGTAGCTAATTTCAAATGTACTCTGAGTAAAAGTTACTTAGTAACTTTTTTAACCTCCAAAAATAACATTAATATTGATTTAATAATTTATTTATACTTATTATAGACCTGTTTGTTTGACAGATACTTGTTATATTAAAACACAGTTTCCCAATTTGATAAGGGAACAAAGCCATATACAGTGAACCCTCGTTTTTCACAGGGGTTACGTTCCAAAAAGAACCTGTGATAGGCGAAATCCGTGAAGTAGTAACCTTTATTTTTTTTACAATTATTATACAATGAAATACTCCATAATACATTGAAATCAAAGAACGAAACCTTTTTACAGGCCCAAGCATTTGTTTAACAAATAAAAGAACTGTATGAACGTGTTTTTTACAAAAAACTACTGTACTGTAAAATAATAATTTTAATCATCAATATGAACTGAAGGCTTCAAATTGCGGAGATCAGCACCTCCCCACCGCGACCCGAGTCATTGGATTAGAACGGGAGAAAATGAAAAATGATTATGAAAAAAAATACAAAGTACAGTAGGACAATAGTGACTTGCGTGTATTTCACTGCTCTTCTGACTGAGCCGTGTATAAACCGCAACGTTATTGACACACAGGTAGAGAAGAAGCGGAGAGACTATTTAGCCAATCAGAATGCAAATCCGTGAAGCAGCGAGACCGTGAAAGGTGAACCGCGATATAGCAAGGGTTCACTGTAATGCTTTTGATTTTAGTTTGTTTGACAGATACTATGCCAAACCAATGGCACAAAACAACATTAGGGACCTTTTATGTTAAAATGAGAAGTTTTGAAAATGTTTGCGCTTCATTATTATTATTACATTATGACGGTTGTCTTGTTGTGTAGATGCATTTTTGATGAATAAGAGTGGTCAGCGCTAATATCCTGTGACCACTTCATAATAAAAGTCAACTTGTGTGACCACTTCAACTTGTGTTTCGCCAGTGAAATGCTTTTAATGTGATGCTGCAGCAGCAGGAAATGTTCAGTTTGCATTAGCAGTAACTTAATACAGCATTTTTTCACAGCTTACACTGCATGATAAAGCTGATGGTCTCTTGCACTTAAAGCCAAAGTGTTCGCAAGTTTTTCCTTGCACTCTGTAATGGATGTGATTGAAAATGTAACAAAGTACAATACTTTAAACAAAACATACTTAAGAAAAAGTAAAATTACTTCAAAAAGTACAAGTACAGAAATAAACTACTCAATTACAGTAACGTGAGTAATTGTAACTAGTTACTTTCCACCTCTGGACACAGTAACACTTCAGTAGTGAAATGAAATTTCTTGGACGAACAAAACATGTGCAATATGCATCAAAAGAAAATTAGGCAGGTGCATAAATGTGGGCACCCCAAAAGAAATACCACATCAATATTTAGTTGAGCCTCCTTTAGCAGAAAAAACAGCCTTCCTATAGCCTGTAATGAGTGTCTGGATTCTGGATGAAGGTATTTTGGACCATTCCTCTTTGGAAAACATCTCCAGTTCAGTTTGATGGTTGAAGAGCATGGACAGCCCGCTTCAAATCACCCAACAGATTTTCAATGATGTTCAGGTCTGGGGACTGGGATGGCCATTCCAGAACATTACACAAATGCCAGAGTAGATTTTTTAGCAGTGTTTTGGGTTGTTATCCTGTTGAAATATCCAGCCCGGCGTAACTTCAATTTTGTGACTGATTCCTTTGTCAGGGATCTCCAACCCTGGTCCTGAAGAGCTACCATCCTGTAGGTTTTCACTTTAACTGTATATAATGTAGCCTCATTCATTCAGGAACAGAGACCCCTGCTCTACATTATTCTCAAGGATCTGCTGATATTGAATGGAATCCATGCAACCCTCAACTTTAAAAAGATTGTCAGTACAGGCACTGGCTCCACAACCCCACAGCATGATGGAACCTCCACCAAATTTTACTGTGGGTAGCAAGTGTTTTTTTTGGAACGCTGTGTTCTTTTGCCGCCATGCATAACATCTCTTGTTATGACCAAACAACTCCATCTTTGTTTCATCAGTCCACAGCACCTTCTTCCAAAATGAAGCTGACTTGTCCAAATGTGCGTTTGTATACCTCAAGTGACTCTGTTTGTGGCGTGTGTGAAGAAAAGGCTTCTTCTGCATCAATCTCTTGTACAGCTGCTCCTTGTGCAAAGTGCGCTGAATTGTTGAACGATGCACAGTGACATAATCTGCAGCAAGATTATTTTCTAGGTCTTTGGAAGTTGTCTGTGGGCTGTTTTTGACCGTTCTCACCATCCTTGCCTTTGCCTCTCCAATATTTTACTTGGCTTGCCACTTCTGGCCTTAACAAGAACTGTGCCTGTGGTCTTCCATTTCCTCACTATGTTCCTCACAGTGGACACTAACAGCTTAATCTCTGTGATAGCTTTTTGTATCCTTCCCCTAAACCATGATGTTGGACAGTCATTGTTTTCAGGTGATTTGAGAGTTGTTTTGAGGCCCCCATGTTGTTTCTCTTCAGAGGAGAGTCAAAGAGAACAACAACTTGCAATTGGCCACCTTAAATACCTTTTCTCATGATTGGATGCACCTGTGTATGAAGTTTGAGGCTTAATGAGCTCACCAAACCAATTGTGTGTTCCACTTAATCAGTGCTAGTTAGTTACAGCCCAAATTTATGCACCTGTCTAATTTCATTTTGATGCATATCAAATATTGCTGTGTCCTTCAGTTATTTGATAGATCAAAATAAAATTGCTGATCCAAACACCCAATTATTTATAAATGAAAATCATGGAAATTGTAAGGGGTGCCTAAACTTTTGCATACAACTGTAAGGTAGATAATCTGATTTTCCTATCCCACATCCTGGGCAGTGCTATACCAATTTGCACTGCCTCATGACGGCAAAGTCGAAGGACCCATAGTCAGGCTCGATCCACTGACTATTATGATGTAGCTTGTCATGCAAGGCAACTACCACTATGCCACTTGGACCCCGAACACTCTGTTAACACCTTAGGATTATTAATATTCTGAATCATTCACTTGGGAATTCCACTATGTGTCACAAATGGTGTTCTTTCAAATAAAACCAAAAAAAAGGTGTTGAAGGCTCAAGAAAAAATTGTGCCTGTTTTCTTTGTCAGTATGTACAAGTAAAAATGGAGGTGATGTAAAGTGACATATTTATAGGTGAGGTCCTTCTATGATATATCAATATCACAATTATGTTCATGACAAGCTACAGTAAGCATTGCATTGTAACTTTTATTAAACATGTGTTGTCTAGGTTTTTATTCAAATTACATTACTGGTCAGTATCTATGAAGCAGAAACACAGTCTACTGAAGGCACTGAGATTGCACTAATGTATGAAAAACATAGCTAATTTATCGCAATTAGCACAGTCTACTTTGCAAAAGTAATGGCACAGCTACTTTTGATGAATGGCAATGAATGTTGTGGGATTTGTGTGTGTATATGTTTGCTTGTACTGTATGATGAAACTTAAGATGATGGACAGTGGCAGTATGATAATGATGATGATTCAAAATAAATCTCTCAAAACATAGGGGCACAGTTTATCAGTCCAAATATAAACTTGTTGCCCCCTCACAAAAAAGTAACATGCTACTGTCAGGTAGCAACCATGAAGAGCAAACAGATGGTGTGCACAGATGTTCCCAGGTTACAGAACAGTCTGCAGCCCTGTATCTATTCCTCCAGTGCCAGTATATTTCAGTGGGGAATTCACATTGGCACACACTGGATTTTCTAGAGATGCAACTAAAAGCTCACACCTCTCGTTCCTCTTCAAGCTTTTTGCTTTTTTCTACCTCATTTGAGGCTCATTTGAAATTTGCTTGAGGAAATGTGTTTAGTAAATGACTGTGAAATAATAAACTACACAACCAAGCTTTTATTTAATTGGGAAACCATTAAACTTTTATTCACATTCAAAGCGAATTTCCCATTATTATAATTATATGATGTTGGCAGTTTTGATAATATTCTACTTTTAAATTGCAATTTGGTCCTCCTGAGGCAGAGGAATTCATATATACATGGATCATTTTTCCTTAATCAAAATGTTGTGGTTTTAAAATGTAGTCTGTGTTTTTAAAGTGTTTCATGATATTTTTATTTTCTGATAACGGAGCTTTTGCTATGATCAATCATATATTGTGTGCAACAGACCGATTTTGTCCAATTTGGTCTACATGTTTTTATTGTTAAGGTGTATATTATGCAATCCAGCTTTGAAAAGGAAATTTAAGTTAAATAGCACATTCTTCATTGCAGTGTGTTAATTTGATTTTTTTTCTTTCTTAGGAACATAGTTGCAAAATCATTAAAAATATAAGCACGCTTTTCCTTGTGTATTTAAAAAAGTTAAATATAATTTTAGTGCAACATGAATCCAATAAATGAATTCCAATAACTGCAACTCAGTTGTATATTTTGTCATTACAATAAAAGGTACTGGGAAAGAACCAAAACATTTAAGGTGAATGGATTTTCATTTTTTTATTTGATATGCTTGTTCTTTCCTGTCAGTCCTTGTCTGTCAGAGCTGAGAGTTTGGAGGCTTTTACCAGCCAAATCGATACATGTTGTATATTTTAAAGGAAATGAAGTTAGCTCATTTAAACATGCCGATAAACAACATTAGAGCCAAGCAATGTGATACATAGGAAAAATAATAAAATAATAAAAAGCATTTGTATCTATCAAACTGGAATTTGTTTACAAAAGTGTATAGCAAGTGAAACACAATGTAATGCAATTAAACATTTCCACCATTCAAATAAAAGTGTGTTGATTAAATCCTGAAGTGGATTTTGTGTAAATACATTCAAGAGTTATTGTCCAGGTTATTAATGATACAGGCTTACTGGTACAAGTTGTACACACTACACAATTGTGCAGCACTATAGTCCATAATTTAAATTGAATAGTTCTGGACATCCCTTGAACATCACTCACTTTAGCTTTCATCAACTGGCTACATAAGAAATGCAGCTATGCAAATTAGCATAAATTCAATATTGTATGTAAATATATATACACAGCATCAGATGGCTATGTGTATTGTAAGGGAGTCAGTCTTGTAGTTTGACAGTTTGATTCCCGTCTATGCCAAATTAAATTGTGTCCTTGGGCAAGGCACTTTACCCTAAGTTGCTGCAGGGGGAATGCCCATGTACTTACTGTAAGTCGCTCTGGATAAGAGCATCTGCTAAATGACAAAAAATGAAAATGTTATATATATTATATAAAGTATACTACATACTGTGTATATATACTGTATACAATACATTTTAATTAATTAGTAATGCTGAATAAATCATAAAGAATGCCAGGAGTTCATTGTCAGATGGGCCACAGAAGATAGTTGAGTAGATGTTGAGATTGAGAGGCAGATCATTCTGATATTTCAGCTGTGCTTCAGTATCTGGCCTGAGGTAAAGCACTGCTCTTGTGCGTTTTTGCATATGGGTGTGAGTTATTGCTCCTGAGGGAGCCACTATATATCCAAGGACCCGTGGATGGGTGACAATGAGGGCCTGGATTTCCTTCTTCTTTATCTATGCCGTCTCCCTCCTGATGTATCTCTCAGCACAACTTGTTCAGATTGCCTCATCTATCATTGCCCTCAGATATGAAAATGTAGATCTTGAGATGGGGCGAGTCACATTGTTACGAGTACAATCTAGGTGGTCATGATGAAGGTCCTACATCGTAGATGTGGTGACAGGGACAGCTTGAACACCTATTAGTTGGATAATCTATTTAAATAAAGTGGTCATTGTGTGATATCAGGGTCAACATTAGAATAGAAAGTCGACGATCATGGTGCAGAGGTGATCATGGGGTTAGCTCCACCTGAAACCATTGCAACACAAACACACATTTCAGATGGTGTTGTAAACATAGGGATTAGGGAATTAAGGCTAAGATATGTCATAAGTAGTGAGGTAATGATAGTTTGTAGAAAAACTAAGGAAATGTTATGATAGTTTTCTGTCCAGTTTTTAGTCCTGAAATACTAACTTATGCCTCACCTCTGAAATACAACACAAAACAAAGAAGAGTAAAGGTTAACACCTAATTGGGCTGAGGATGTGTGTACCAGTTTGTATTTAGGTCAGGTGTAGGAGTAGCATCATGTTGACCAGAGAGCCCATCTGCATTGTCCAGGTGCCTAAATAGGACAGGATATGACATCACATGGTGACTAAGTCATGGATGAAGCAGCAAGTTTCTGTGGTGCAGGACAGGCAAAAGATATGTCTAAACTTACACAGACAATAACCTTATCCAAACATTTTTTTATCATGAGCTTCCTCAATGTGACGCTTTTACCAACACATGCATGAAGAGTTTTGTTCAACATTAATTTGTGCACTTTGGCTGTTAAATCGTGTGAAGTATCATACAAGCTCCTTATCACATATTAAATTATCATTCAAATCAATGCTATCAGCTCATGCAGGGCAATATGTTATAAAATAACAACTAGAAAGGACTTGTGCATTCCACTAATACACATATTTAATTACAGAATAACTTGGCTTACACTGACTTAGTCTAACTGGTGACCAGACTAAAAATAAGGTAGCCATAATGTGGTTCTTCTTCTGTCCAGGTAATGTATTGTAGGCCTAATGACAAACAACAACCGCCCCCAGAGAGGAGGTTAGTACTCTGACAGCATTGTGCCAGTTAAATAACCTCTCCCTTAACATCAGCAAAACCAAAGAGCTGATTGTAGACTTGGCACGGAATAACGATGAGAACAACCTCATCAACACTGGGAGAAGCCATGGAGTGTCACATCACAGAAATCCAGTTCCTTGGTGTTTACATCTTAGAGGGGCTGAATTATTTTCTCCATGTGGATACATACAGAGACATTGGTGAAAAGAACAAATGGCAGGATCTGTAGAATCTCAGACGGTGGAAGAAATTTGGCCTGTCACAGAGGGCTCTCGCGGTGTCCAAAAAGGGCTCCATTGAGAATATACTGACATACTGCATAACAGACTAGTTCAGAAATTGAAGAGTGGTCGACCGCACCGCACTGAAGTGAATGATATTTTCAGCTGAACCAATTTGCTACAAGGGCTGGAATGCCTCTACCAGGATACGAACCCTGGACACTGTGATGTAGTTGTGCTGTGAAACTTTGACTTAATTTTGCAGTACCCTTCAGTCGCTTTGCCATTTGAACCAACGCCTTACCCAGTCACTCAAGTTGTGCTTGTTTATTTCTAATCAAGGGGGATAATCAAGGGGGATGATCACAGCCCACGGATTTCCAAGCAACACTAAAGACAGCTTGAAAAAACAATAATGTGCGCTACATGGCAAAATTCCCCTGGTCGACAGTCAAACACCTAAAAACACACAAAAGCTTTACTTACCCGCCAACTCTAACACTGTGATTGAATTCACTGATGCAACAATGTAATTGTGTCTGAATACTTACCCATCTTCCCTGGGCAGCCCCAATTTAAAGGTTTAACAGGATAATGTTATAGATAGCTATGTGTCTAAAAACAAGTTTGTGGGTGTCAAGCATTGCTAACTGAATACACACAAGTAAATATATAAAAGCTATGACAGTGTGATTTTTTCTTTCTTCCTTAGCCTGAACATGCAGTTGGAACCAACCATTACAATGGGAGGAGGGCCCCTGATAATTAAATATAGAAGTAAATGCTGATGTATATTCAATCCCATTCTCTGCTTGTTGCTTCACATTTTAGTAAAGTGAAAAATAATAACTACTGAGCAGTGTTGGGGAGTAGTTAACTAAAAGTAGCGAGGCTACTAACCTAATTACATTTTTCAGTATCTTGGCAGTAGCTCAGTTGCTTTTAAACAGAGTAGCTTTTCCAGTAGCTAACTACTTTATGCAGCAAGTAGCTGTGTAGCGTGAGCAGAAGCTACATTGTGTTTTGTCAAGCCTGTCATAAATGAAGCAGCGCAGCTTCTTCTTATTAGATTACAAACAAAATGTGTGCATTATTGCCACCTGTATCCCGTACAGAAGTAGGGATGGGTCTCGGACCCGGTCGTATTACGGACCCAATTCCAAATTTCTCCAAACCCGAAAATCAATAAGGTCCAAGCTTATCGATACTGCTATCGAGACTAGTCGATCCTATAATGTTAAGTCTCGAGAGATGAGTCATGTCATTTAAGGTGGCAATATACCGTACGTAGGCTAACTTCCAATTCATTTGTCCGGTCCGCCGCAATTTTACGTAGATGTTTTTAATTATTTGTTTATATACATGTTTTTACTGAACACAGGAATAAGGCAGGGACAATATGACCAATTTCTGTAATACACATTATTATTTTGTTCATAATATGCATTCGTTGCTAGTTAGATATTGTGAAATGTCTATTTTGCTATTATACTATTGTCTATATTTTATATTATTTAAGTTGATGATTTCCATCTCTGGGTCCACTCCTAACGTTAGTCCGAAATTTTTTATTTTTTTGAAAAATTTCCATAATGCAGGTTTTAATAAAATCACCGTAGAGACCAGTACAGATCAGTAGATATCAGTGAAGACCACTTGAGACCGTAGAGACCAGTACAGATCAGTAGATATCAGTGAAGACCACTAGAGACCGTAGAGACCAGTACAGAACAGTAGATATCAGTGAAGACCACTAAAGACCGTAGAGACCGGTACAGACCAGTTGATATCAGTGAAGATCAGTAGAGACCGTAGAGACCAGTACAGATCAGTAAATATCAGTGAAGACCACTAGAGACCGTAGAGACCAGTACAGATCAGTAGATATCAGTGAAGACCACTAGAGACCGTAGAGACCAGTACAAATCAGTAGATATTAGTGAAGACCACTAGAGACCGTAGAGACCATTACAGATCAGTAGATATCAGTAAAGACCAGTAAAGACCATTACAGATTAGTAGATATCACTGAAGACCAGTAGAGACCGTAGAGACCAGTACAGATCAGTAGATATCAGTAAAGACCAGTAGAGACTGTAGAGAACAGTACAGATCAGTAGCTATCAGAAAAGACCAGTAGAGACCAATACAGACCAGTAGATATCAGTGAAGACCAGTAGAGACCATAGAGACCAGTACAGATCAGTAGATATCAGTGAAGACCAGTAGAGACCAGTACAGATCAGTAGATATCCGTAAAAACCAGTAGAGACCATAGAGACCGGTACAGATCAGTAGATATCAGTAAAGACCAGTAGAGACCAGTACAGATCAGTACATATCAGTAAAGACCAGTAGAGACCAGTACAGATCAGTAGATATCAGAGAAGACCAATTTTTTTGAAAAATTTCCATAATGCAGGTTTTAATAAAATCACCGGTGCACAAACATACATTGATTGTCTAATAAAGTTCATGAATTCAAGTGAATTGCCTGCCAACCGCTCTTTTTTATATTTGCTCGCGCTCGCATTTGCTTAATTTTGTATTTGGTATCTTGCTGCAATGGCTGAACGTCCTAAGCGGTCTAAGGTTTGGCTACATTTTACAAAAATCAAGGAAAAAGAGGAAGCAAAATGTAATTTATGTTTAAAGTTTGTATCTTGTAAGGAGGGTAACACATATGTTGAAGCACCTCAACGTTGTGCATCAATTAAGAACGAAATGCAGTACTTTTGATGGTCTTGGAGTCGCTTCAACTTCGACTGCAGTTTTGGGACAATCCTCTACCAAAGGTATGCATGGTGAGCACTTGTTGATAATAATAAGCCAACTCAGTGCTCTACAGTCAAACATTTCATACAAATATGCCCCTAAGAATTGAAACCAGTTAAATTATCTATGAACACAGTGTGTGCGTAGACCTTAGATAAAAACTAGCCTCCCCACCGCAAATCATTTAAAACAGTGGAACTGGCTACGGAGAGCAACGCTCTGTGGGCCTCTTAATCAGCTTGTTAAAACAAAGACAGCGACAGAAGAAAATAGGGATAATAATAAGGATGTTTTGGCTATAAGAAAGGTTTGGCTAGTGGTAAGCTATAGAGTATAATATGAAATTATAAGGAATTTAGTAACATTGTATATAACTAGAATTGGTACAATTTCTGGGGAAATTGTGTGAAGTGTTCTTGCCGCCACTAGTAGCATGATTAGTTTCTTACAGCATAGATCATTAGATAACAGTAAAGACCAGTAGAGGCTATAGAGACCAGTACAGATCAGTACATATCAGTAAAGACCAGTAGAGACCAGTACAGATCAGTAGATATCAGAGAAGACCAGTAGAGACCATAGAGACCAGTGAAGACCAGTAGAGACCATAGAGACCAGTATAGATCAGCAGATATCAGTAAAGACCAGTAGAGACCATTACAGATCAGTAGATATCAGAGAAGACCAGTAGAGACCAGTACAGATCAGTAGATATCAAAGAAGACCAGTAGAGACTATAGAGACCACTGAAGACCAGTAGAGACTGTAGAGACCAATACAGATCAGTAGATATCAGTGAAGACCAGTAGAGATCAGTACAGATCAGTAGATATCAGTAAAGACCAGTAGAGACCGTAGAGACCAGTACAGATCAGTAGATATTAGTGAAGACCACTAGAGACCGTAGAGACTAGTACAGATCAGTAGATATCAGTGAAGACCACTTGAGACCGTAGAGACCAGTACAGATCAGTAGATATCAGTGAAGACAACTAGAGACCGTAGAGACC
>JACXGM010019243.1:0-18505 GCA_016801145.1 Umbra pygmaea
TCTCTACACTGGCTCCCAGTCACATTTAGGATAGACTTTAAAGTATTATTACTGGTATATAAATCACTCAATGGCCTAGGACCTAAATACATTGCAGATATGCTCATTGAATATAAACCCAACAGACCACTCAGATCATCAGGATTACATCAGCTAGAGATACCAAGGATTCAGACAAAACGCGGAGAATCTGCTTTAAGCTACTATGCCAGTCGCATCTGGAAATCAGATGTGCTCCAACAGTAGTCACCTTTAAATCCAGACTCAAAACACATCTGTTTAGCTACGCTTTTACTGAATGAACTTTGTGCTAAGTCCGAACTGATTGCACTATATTTTATATGTTCGTTCAATCTCTTTTATTTCTTAAACTGTAACTGTTTTTCACTTTTATTTTAAATGCTTTAATTTCATCTGTTTTAAAATGTTTGTTTTCCTGTTTATGTAAAGCAAATTGAATTGCCATTGTGTATGAAATGTGCTATATAAATAAACTTGCTTTGCCTTGCCTTGCCTATACCGAGAAAGATTGTGAGTATGACCAGGACGGCGTAGAGGTCTATGGTTGTGGGTTAGTGGACTGGTCCGATGAAGAGGATTTTATCAGTGAGGATGAGTTGGAGAAGTTAGTCCATGTAACACTCGATTTCCTCTACTTCCCTCTGGTTCCAGAGGCTTCTTCTACCCGGACTTCCAGTTCCACAAGCCAGGGTTCCAACCCTCCAGACATGGCCGCATGTGCCCAAGCCAGCAGCCCAAGTTCTCAGGTCAGGCCATTTATTTCTCATTTTAGGCCTCCTATGTCTCCAGTTAATAATATTAATAAAAAAATCTTTATTGATGTAGCACCTTTCATACAGGGAATGCAGCTCAAATTGCTTTACATCAACAAAGGTCAAAATAAAATGAAAGAAATCTGCATCAATAAAAACATTTACATAAACAAAAGACAAGGAAATGCAAATACATTTTAAAACATAAAAAGCATAGAGCACATCATTAAAAGACAAACATTTTAAAAATGTAAGAAATAGAAAGCACAGAGCATGTATCCAGGCAAGGAAACAAAAATATAAAATGTTAAGGAACATATTAAAAGAAGAAAAACATAAAAAGCTGGCTTACTGTAGTTAAAGGCTAAAGTGAACAGATTTTTAAAATTATTTTTGTATATATCAATAGATGATGCTTCCTTGATATTTTTTGATATTGTGTTCCACAGTTTGGAGCATGCTTAATCAAAAGGCAGCATCTCGATTTTTTCTGTGAGTGGGGTATTCTACCATTAGCAGGTTAGCTGTTGAATATCCGAGGGCCCTTTGGGGAACATAGGATTTTAGAGAATCTGTCAAATAGGCTGGTTCTGAGCCATTTAGACTTTTATAAACAAGCAGGAGGACCTTACAATCAATCCTGCGGGAAACTGGTAGCCAGTGTAATGACTTCAGACCTGGGGAAATATATTCTTGCCTCTTTGTTCATGTTAAGAATCTTGCTGCTGAGTTCTGGATGAGTTGAATCTTCTCTAAATACTTTTTTGGGAGGCCTGTAAGGAGGGCGTTGCAGCAGTCCAGTCTAGTTGTAACAGATGTGTGAATTAGTTTCTCTGCATCTTTCTGGTTTATGAATGGTCTAACTTTAGCAATATTTCTGAGGTGAAAGTAAGAGGTTTTGGTCACCTTGTTAAGAAGGGAGGAAAACTTAGGTCAGAGTCTATGATAACACATAGGCTCCTTACTAGTGCTGATTTTCTCTCTTTTGACTTTGGGGCCAACTAAGAGGATTTCTGTTTTATCCTTGATTTAATTTTAAGAAATTAGCTCTCATCCAATTATTTATGGCAATTAGGCACCTATATAGTGAGCTTATTGCACCTATGTCATCTGGCTCTACAGCAATGTATAGCTGTGTGTCATCAGCATAGCTGTGGAAATTTACATTGTGTTCCCTGATGACATCACCTAGTGGAAGCATGTATACTGAAAAAAGTAGTGGAGTAAGACAGCTTCATTGTGCAATGCTGCATAGTATATCATGTTCCTTGGATACATGGTCAACAAAACTGACAAAGAATTGTCTGCCAGTAATATAGGTTTGAAGCAATCTGAAGACATTTTCTGAGAGACCAACCCAGTTCATCAAGATGATATAGTAGAATTTCATGATCAATGGTACTGAATGCTGCACTCAGGTCTAGGAGGACAAGGACCGAGACTTTGTTTGCCTCCATGCTAAGTCTTAAGTTGTTTACTATTTTGGTCAGGGCGGTTTCTGTACTATGATTTGCTCTAACACCTGACAGAAACTTTCCAGAATGTTGTTGTCATTTAGAAATGTGGTTAGTTCGAGAAAAACATCTCAAGCACCTTGGGTAGAAATGTGATGTTTGATATTGGTCTATAGTTGCTTAGTCCCTCAGTCTAGTTGTGGTTTCTTAAGAAGTGATTTTATAAAAGCAGTTTTTTATGCATTTAAGAAGACCACAGATTTGAGAGATGTATTTATAATATTTAGAACAGGGCATGAGATGCTTTTAAAAACCTTTTTCAGAAGAGTGGTCGGGATAGGGTCGATAGCGCAGGTGGTAGATTTATTCTCTCTAACAATAATTTGTAGGTTTTCAGTAACAATGCTGTTAAATGTCTTCATGTGCTTTGTACAAAGTTTGCTTGGGAAGTTAATATATGTTGTAGTAATGCTGGCTCTGATGGTTGTGATTGTGTTATTAAAAAGCCTGCAAACTCCTTGCATTTAGTTTCAGAGGCTTGACTTGTCCATTAGGGATAGGGGCAGGGTTTAGCAGTTTGTCTATTGTTGAAAATAGTATTCTAGGGTTATTTCTACTTCCTATAATGATCCTGGAAAAGTGGTTCTTTCTTGCAGCATCTACAGTGTTATTGTAGGTCGTTAAGGATCTTTTGTAGATACTAAGATGTATCTCAAGTCCAGTTTTTCTCAATATTCTTTCAACGGCCCTATTCACATTTTTTAGTTTATGAACAGAGCTATGTTAATTTACCATCTCATGGACTGTGTTGTTTGTATTAAAATTAAGTCCACTTAAAAATGTTGAAATATTTCACTCTGCTGCTTCTTTTAGGTATTGTTTTCTGATTACATTTTGTACCTTGTTCCTGGCTTCACATAGGTGTGCATCATAGAATAAGTAGTGCTCTGAGAGGGAGACATCTGTCACAGAAAGCTTTTGTATATTTAATTTTTTGTTATCACTAAATCTAATGTATTTCCATGTTTATGTGTTTGTTGTGACACTTGCTGAGTCAGGTTAAAAATGTGCAGAATGTTTATAAATTCCATAGCGTACTTGTCAGCAATTATTATTTACGGGAATGTTAAGGTCACCGTTTATAACAATATTATTATGTTTGATGACGGTCAGTGACAGTATTTCAGAGAATTCTGCTGGAAAGGCTGGAAGTTATTTTGGTGGCTGATAGATTGTTAACATCAACACTGGTATTTCTTCTTTGTATGCAAACGTTTTGGCACCCCTGACAATTTCCATGATTTTAATTTATAAATACTACCTTAATCCAGAATCCAGACACTCGTTACAGGATATAGGAAGCGTCTAGAGGCTGTTATTTCTGCTAAAGTAGGCTAAACTAAATATTGATGTGATATTTTTGTTGGGGTGGCCAAATTTATGCACCTGTCTAATTTCGTTTTGATTTATATTGCACCTTTTCTGTTAATCCAATGAACATCATTTCAGATGAAATATTCATGGTAAATCACAGCTTTCCACTCCCTGTCTGCCTTTTCTCACTGACTAGATAAAGTTGTAGTTTTTCAGATTTGAGTGTTGGATTGCTATTTTCATCTAGCCAGGTTTCTGTTAAAAAAATGAAGTCAAGTATATGGTTGACAATGAGATCAATATTAAGAAAGATTTGTTTGTGAGTTATCCAATGTTTAGTTGTGCTGATCTTGTTGAATCTTTCTCCAAATCTATTTTGTGTTTGGGGATGTTTATCAGGTTTGAAGAGATTACAGGGTGTGAAAAAACTGGATAGGTTTTGTTTGCCATCATTCTAGTCAAGACAGTAATAGGCATTGGTGTCATTGAATTCACAACATTGTTCTTATCACTTATTGTTTGGGTACAAATTGACCTGACTAACACCAGCACAGCAGAGTCATCTTGCGCTCTAACATAACTGTCCTTCTGAATTTCACAAAAACTTCCATGCCACATGCCACTAGTGGCACGGTTTGCATGAGATCACTGTATACTACTATAGACAGTAGTTCATCCATTTTGCCCACTGTTTTCCTCGTTTTTTTCAGAAATCAGCCTGATAGGAGACTATTGCTGTGTATTTTCTATTTCCTGGGACTATGGAAGAATGGAGGATATTGTATTATTGTATTATAAGCATTTGCAGTCCAGAGTGGTTTAGATGAATCCCATCCATTTTAAAGAGATTTCTTCGCTCCCAGAACAGTTTGAAATTGTTGATGAAATTCAGACCTCGAGTAGCACATGTAGAAGCTAGCCAACAGTGAAGGCTTTTTTAACAGTTCAGACTACTGCTTTAGAGTGTCATTTGAACCTACATGTATAACAGGTTTGTCTGCAGTGTAGCTTTCAATGATTTCTGGTAGTTCCTCAGATATGTCACTGACAATTGCGTATGGAAGACAGTGTGTTATTATATTCTTACTCCTTAATTTGCTGATTTTCGAGTCCCCAATGAGTATATATATTTTTGGGCTGTGTAGCCTGTGTGAGAGCTTGACAGTTTGCCCCTCTGTCAT
Organism: Umbra pygmaea; assembly: GCA_016801145.1. Classification (NCBI taxonomy): domain Eukaryota; kingdom Metazoa; phylum Chordata; class Actinopteri; order Esociformes; family Umbridae; genus Umbra; species Umbra pygmaea. The sequence continues at coordinate 4,783 of JACXGM010019243.1, forward strand.
TTTGTGAGTGTTGATGTTTCTTACCATACTTAAGGTTGTTTTCCTTAGCACGGCAGGGTTGTGAAATGCTGTACCTAGAGGGTTTGGGCAAAGGCTGTGTGTACTGCATTTCATTTTGGTAACAGTTTTGGATGTTGCTGGGGGTTTCAAGTAAGGCGACCCTGATTCTGAGTGCACCTGGTATCTGTTGCACAGTTGAAGTTTTTCTTTGGTGGTTGGCAAGCGATGTTTTTTAACATTTTTGTATTTTTTCCTCTGTATGGCCTTCCTTGCCTCTGAACACGTTGGGGTAGAAGTCATCATAGACTTGGGGATGGCACCTTCATGATCCCGCTGAGTCAGCACATCGGCGTAGGTGTTGTGGCCATTCTATGGGATGGTAGAGAAAGGAAGCTGCCACCTGGGATGACGGTACCAGGAACAAGTCCAAATATTGGTCATCATCCTTTATTTGGTGAAGGGTGGAAATACTGCTTTCTAGTTAAGCCACTCTTATTGTTAGGTGACAGCACTCTGCACATTCAGTACAGCTGGAGTCCATGTTGGTTTGTTCTAATTAAAAAAATAGTTCCACAAAATAGCTTCAAAAGTCTTTCCAGGTAGAAGTATAAAAAATAGCAGAGACAGTCTGAAAAAAAGTCTAAAAAAGTCTAAGAAAGACAAAGCAGAAGTGAGCAGATTGCAAATCAGAGCAGAGCAAAGCAAGGACAAATCCTCAGTTGCGTGTTCTCAAGGTAAGGCCCCATGTTCTCAAGTTAGGGCCCCTAGATTTCAAGACAGGGCCCTTAAGTCTCATGTCAGGTATCCTAAACCTCATGTCGAGGCTTCTATGTCTCAGGTCAGGACCCTCAGTTCAGCAGACATAGCCCTCAGCACACAGGTTAGAGCAGATAGCTCACCAGTTGGAACTCTACACTCTTCTGCCAAAGGTCCCCAGTCTCTAGCCTCAGGCCCCAGTCCTTTATCCTCAGGCCCCAGGCTTCTAGCCTCAGGTCCTAGCCATATAGCTGAAGGTCCTATTTCTTTAGCCTGTTCAGGCACCCATCTCCCTCCCTACTGAGAGGTTTGATGGAGAATCCAACTGCAGTAGTCAGTTCTGGACATAGATGAAAACCTTCCTACAGTGGTGTCCATGGGGTTCTCAGAGGACAAAATTCTGACAACCTTTTCATATTTGGATGTCCTGGCACTGGACTATGCAGAGGACCTCTGGGAGTCAGGAGATCCAGTTCTTCAATTATATGAGGACTTTGCCAGCCTGCTTCAGGACATATTTTCAGGATCCTCTATGCCCCAGGAAACTGAGCCTACCAGGACGCCACTGGATTTCACCACTGAGTGGCCACTAGCTGGCCACTAGCTGTCTTCACTGGATTTCGCCGCTATGTCACCCCAAGATTTCTCCGCTGAGTCGCCACTGGAAGTCACTGTTGAGGTGCAAAAAGTGTCAGCAGTTCTGCTTCTGCCAGAATCTTTAGCAGCCTTCAGATTGGAGATCACTCTGTCATGCTGATTGAGTTAGAATTACAGACTGGAAGCTTTAAAAGGTGGGTGGCGCTTGAAATCACAGTTCTTCCTCTATCAACCATGGTTACCTGCAAGGAAACATGTGCTGTCATCATTGCTTTGCAGAAAAGGGCTTCACAGTCATGGAAATTGCTGCTAGTAAGATTGCACCTAAATCAACCATTTATCAGATCATCAAGAACATGAAGGAGAGAGGATCAATTGTTGTGAAAAAGGTGTCAGGGCGCCCAAGAAAGTCCAGCAAGCGTCAGGACCTTCTCCTAAAGTTGATTCAGATGCCAGGATCGGGGCACCACCAGTGCAGAGTTTGCTCAGTAATGGCAGCAGGCAGGTGTGAGGGCATCGGCATGCACAGTGCGATGAAGACTTTTGGAGAAAGGCCTGGTGTCAAGACGAGCAGCAAAGAAGCCACTTTTCTCCAGGAAAAACATCAGGGACAGACTGACATTCTGCAAAAGGTATAGGTATTGAACTGCTGAGGACTGGGGTAAAGACATTTTCTCAGATTAATCCCCTTTCCGATTGTTTGGGCCATCCGGAAAAACACCTTATCCGGAGAAGGCAAGGTGAGAATGGTACCAACACATCCCAACCATCCAAGAGCCATTTGCTGACGACCAATGCCTTTTCCAGCATGATGGAGCACCTTGCCACAACGCAAAATTGATATCCAAGTGGCTTTGGGAACAAAACATCAGAATTTTAGGGTCAATGGCCAGGAAACTCCCCAGACCTTAATCCCATTGAGAGTTTGTGGTCGATCCTCAAGAGGCTGGTGGACAAACAAAAACCCATAAATTATGACACACTCCAAGCATTGATCATGCAAAAATGGGCTGCCACCAGTCAGGATGTGGCCTAGAAGTTAAATGACAGCATGCCAGGGTGGGTTGCAGAGGTCTCGAAAAAAGGGTCAACACTGCAAATATAGTCTTAAAGTCTTTGCCATAACTTAATGTTATTGTCAATTAAGGCTTTTGACACTTATGGAATGCTTGTAATTATATTTCAGTATAGGGCTTATTTGCAAACACCGGAAGTGGCTAACCAGGGCCATGTTTTTGACATCTCGATTGCTAGTGGTGGATTTGTGTTGAGCAACTGATCACAGTAGTGTAATGGCTTAATCTCATTGTTAACAAGAGAAGATAAGCTTGATTAGTCTGGACCCATATCGAATAGACCCAAAAACATTTAGTAAAGATCCATGATTTTTGCCAGCCGTAACGTATCCGGCTGTTTAAATCTATCTTGTTAATACAGTATCCGCATACACGTCGCAGGAGCTAAAGGCGTTCAAGTGGCTTGACTCATACAACTATGTAGATATGATGGCTTACCTATAATAAATCAACACAACAGTTCACCCTCACCTTAATGGATGTCAGGGCTTCAGACTAACTTATTTTTACTAGGAGCACTGTAACAAAATAACAGTATCATACGAACACTTATTCCCTATCGAGTGTTAATGCCAGATCTATGATAATTATTATAGGTATTGTCATAGGTAAGCTACGGTAATGACTAACTGCATTACTTCATGCTACTGATGTCTCATCATGCCTGCATAGTGCAGCTGTCTGCATTGTCTGAAAATGTCTCTCTGGGATCTGAGTAACTTAAACAATATTGTATCAACAATACTAATATATTAATTGTCATTTTATGACATCCTCTATTTCAAATAGCACTATCCGCCACTGCTTAACCATGTGATAAAATGATTGGCACCTACTTTGCTGTGAGGTAGCCTATCTAACCATCACTTTACCTGTGGTAAATTAAGACGCAGCTATGGTAAATGATGCAAACAGATTAACGTTATTCTGTGAAGTATCTAACCCTAATGATGAAAACAGACTTTGCTGTTACAGTACATTAACAGAGCACTAAAGCAGCAAACTTTGTGGAGCCCAATACTTGTCTAATTCTAAGTACTTTTGACCACGATTGTACATAGAATTTATAATGAGATTTATTACAGAATTTTACTTCTTTAACAAAAGTATAAATAGGTATCCCTAGCATTTTATGGTAGATGAAGGTTTGGAAATACATGCATTGCTCTCTTCTACTGACACACTAATGCAGAACACAAAAACTGAATTATTACAACTAGATTTGTGTTAAAGAATATCTAGGGTAACTAAGAATTTTGCACAGTCGTGAACATCCTATCGTAAAATTTATGAAGAATTTCACCCTGATGGGACGTAAGTACTTTTTGTGAGTAGACCTATTGTTATTATTGTATCACTAATACAATTGTTAAATATATTTTTTTCATCTGCAACTCATGTCACAGTTCCGAAAAACTGAACTAGCTTATCAAATGCAGTTATTCCCAAATGTACTCACTCAAAATTAATTAAATGGATTAGCCTTACGCCAAGAAAACCACATGCGTGATCTGTGTTTAAGGAAATTATTTTACTTTATTATGCCTTTTAACTATTCACATGCACAAAGCCCTGTGCCCCCTCCCCACTCTTTGGAAAGTGACAATTTAATATCACAAAATGTTCTATAATATATCTGATAGCTCCCTCAGTAAACTCAGATGCCATATTTTCATGATGCACCTCCTGAAGCCTGCCTAAACTTACTGTTAAATAAATTGGCTTCCTTTCTGTCTCCCCCTACATGCCTATCACATTTCCTACTGTTGTCATGAGGAATAAACATAATTAATAAATGTATTATAATGACAAACTATCCACCACCTTGTACTTACAGGCCATAGGAAGAGTTGAGGGCTAGGCTGGTGATCTGTTGAGGTGGCTCTCCGCTCACCCACACCAGCTGTACCACCAACTCTACTTGATAACCCGGGGATTGCTTTAGAGGGGTACTACGCACCCTAAAGGGAGAGAGATGAAGAGGGCTTATGTGGTGAAAGAAACAGACAGCCCTGGTTGCCTCAGTAAGGCTCTGGGTAGACGTGTGTGGGAGATCCCGATGGGGGTCCATTTTGCATACTTGAGGCAGGGTACATTGTCTCGGACACCGTCGGAGGAGTTGCTGCTGATGGAGGGGTGTGTCGGTGGTCCGGCGGTGTGGGGGCTGGGTGAGGCTGCTCCGGGGGTTGGCAGATCACGATCCCCCCCTCCTCCCCCATCTGGTGGGGACTCCATGTCATTCACTTCGTACTGCAAACGAACCTCCAACAGCTGGGGAACATGCACATTGCAGAAACTCAATTGCAAAAGTAGACATTCATTCAGTATTACTAAAGCAAATTCTGAATAACACTGTTATGTTTGCCTTGCACTGTTTAGAAACAGCAAAATCTAACATTGTCTGTATGGGGAAAGAGACTCTTCAGCTGGAAAGATAGTCTCAGCGTGTCAATCTAGTAAGTGGCTTCGCCTTCTGGTATGTATGCATGTGTGGGCGGGTGGGCATTTGCTGGGTCAAGGAGGTGCTCAGAAGCTGAGATATCTCAGGGTTTCTTCTAAGTCCTGCTTCGGGCTACTTGACTGCACCCCAACCCCGACTCCTACCCACCCACACATAGGACCAATCACCAGCATGCCTAGAGGCTATCAAAGCAGTGCATGATGGGAACCGAATTACCACTATTGCTGTGTGCATGTATTTCTCTCTTTCACTGTGTGTGTGTGTGTGGTTAGGGATAAAAATTGCCCTGCAATAAGTGAAGCTCCACTTCTAATTATGAGATTCATTGCGGCTCTAACTCCATTCTCAATCTCCCCCAAAAGGTCACACGCTTGATCTCGGCAAGTCACCCACCAGACCCGTGGCATTAGAGCCGACCAAACGCATGTCATTATCTGCACTTCGACAACTCGCATCCCTTCACCACTCATTGCGTCACCCTTGCAAAAATAATGGCCCGACTGACTTGTTTACCGTGCGCTTGTTGCCCTGGGAACCATGTTGTGTTCTTACTGGCTGGAGCCCCATCTAATGAGGCATTGGGAGGTCTCTGGAGTGAAGGCGTAAACAATAAACACTGTCTCTGGAAACATCCTTCTGGACAGAGGAAGCATTCTTTAACCATTAATGACTCCTGCTCAGTATGGCAGACTTGTCTACAGGAGGCTATATTTAAGTAATAGTGCACGGAGGAAGATTATAGAATGTGCAACATGATGTAACTTGGAGCGCCTTAATATAGGCCTCAGCAGTGATCACTTATTGCTATAGTAAAAGCTATATTTTCTGTCATAGCTGTGTTCTACTGATTATTATAAAATGGATCTAATAATCCAGAATGCTGATTGGCTGAAAGCTGTGTTAAATGAGACTATTAAACCGGTATCACAAAATGTGTTCCTATTGTTCTTATTTCTGGTAAATGGTTAATAATAGCAATAAGGCAACACAGGGTTTTTCATATACTGTACTTTATTGACAATATACCAGGACTAAGGGCCGTTTAAAACAAACAGTTGTATATTTACAATGAACAGTCATGTTATATTTGCCGGATACACCGCATTGCATAAAAACACCACAGCTTTTAACCAACCAGAAATCAAGGTACAACAACCTAATTTGTATCTACCCCTACATCATGTGTACTGTAGGTTGTCATGGCAGCCTCTCTGCCAGGCTATAACATCTACAATTACCCTTATTATGGTTCTACCCACCTGTACGACTTCTGTGGTAATCTCTTGCTTGCTAAAGCGGTATATGATGACGTTGGCCGACACTCCGGCCACACACAACATTCTGCTCTCAGGACACCAGGCCATGATCTGAATGGCAAACGGGTCCTCATCCACGATCTCTGTGTTCTGTTTGTCCTCCTTATTATTTCTGCTTTTCTCAAACACTTTGGCTGTCTTCAGCTTGTACAGCACCTGGAGCATTACTGAGAAAATGGCAGGATTTAGTTACATGACAACAACAAAAGTGGACAACACAGTTTCAGGAAACTGTACTGCATGTCGAGATATCACACAGGAGGAAGTTTGAAAGCACTTACTTGCGGACGCGTCCCAAAACTTTACGGTCCCGTCAGCATGCCTGTGAATCATAAAGGGAAGAAGAGCAAAGGCAGAAGAGAATAGAGAATCAGAGAGAATAATTAGGACTTCAGCGTTCCGCAGTAGCGTACCAAGATCTACTACTTGGTAATAACTTGGTTCATCTCCAGCTCTGGCACATTCAACTCTACACCTGCATTCAGAGACCTTAACCCACCATGTCTTCCATGCTGTGTGGGAATGTGGGATTTCCCTGTATGATTTCCAATCTGTGTCACGGGAGAAACTACTTAGTCCATTCTGTCAATCTTTTATTTCTACATTTATCTGCCTTTAATATTTCAGTTAGACACAAAAACAGGAAAAGAGACAAAGAATGAGAAAGACGGAATGAGAGACTAATGTGATGGAAAGAAGGAGGGACAGAGACACATAAAGAGAGAGAAGCGAGCAATATTGTATTTTTACAAACATATCCAGCCATACACCGAACTGCTAACATTCTCCGGCAACAATTTCCAAACATATCAAAGCCTTCCTGTCCAACCACACAGATGTTTTGTTTATTTACCAAAATAATAAATCACCACAGTGAATGTGAAATTATAAAAGAAAAATAAATATGTGGCCTTAATCTGAGAGCTGTAGCGGGAAAGAGGGACAGAGAAAGCACAGAGAAATGCTTTGCGTAGCTTCAGAGAGTGATAGAAGGTAGACTCACTGACGCTTCACTGTGAATTTGACAAAACAAAGGTTTAAACATTCCTCCTCTGCATCTCAGTGTTGTTTTCCCCCATCACAAACAATAGGCAGGATAGAGGAAGACAATTTAGTTAATGGGATAGTTTAAACATCTGGCAATAAGATTCATCCCCAGAGTCAGATGAAATTGTGGATGGTGTTTATTTCTCTAAACACATTTTGAAGGAAACTGCTATCTTAATTTGTGCAATTGTTGCACAGATGCAAGTTATCAGCTCACAAAACTCTCTCAAAACATTCGGAAAAATAAAACAAGTATCCTCAAGAACATCTTAGTTTGAGGAAGTGAGAGCAGGGCCAAAATCCCAAACTTTCTGTTTAAATAGAGTTGCAATCTTACCCGGTTGTGATGATTTCAGGGTAGCTCTGCGTGCCGAGGCCCCAGTTACCACCACTGATTGGCCACTCCTGCACAACACAAAAACAAGACAACATGAACGAGATTGCTCAAGATACAGTCACCATTGAGATTGATACATCTGGAAATCAGAGATTAGATCACGTCAGATACACTCCATCTTACACGTTACACCAAAGAACATAACACAAGATGAGAGTTTTTGAATGAGTGCAGAAGAAAGACAAATAGTTGCTCTTAGCTAGTGGACTCCTTGCTGGGCTTATGGGATGCCATTTATCTCAGAGATAGAGGGTTGATGGATGCAGCTGAGGTAACAGATGAGTAATGATTGTTTGTCTGTGGTGTTCATATGTGCGCGTGCAAGTCTAAGAGCTAAATGTGTGGGTTTATTTTAGGTTGCACTACACACCGTAGCACATAAAAAGGTCAATGGTATGACTCAACATTGATCTTTAAGTGAAAACGCTTCCCACCGCTACCCCATACTTAAACAGCAGAAAGAAATAAGCTGGGAGAGACAGGGAAAGAGAGAGGAGTGAGGTCAGGACGTTGTGACATTTTCAACAGCATGACAAAACCCCATAAAAACCAGGAGAACAAAGAGAGAATTAGTGAGATACATAAACATTATTGAATTACAGAAAAGATGGAACCTAATCAATTTAATTATTTAACCTAAAAGTTATTAAAAAAACACTTATTTATTTAAGATATAGAACAAAAGCAGGCTAGAGAATAGAATTATGTATATACAGTAATATGAAATTTTATATTTTGCATATAACTTCTATAAAGAATGATATGCTCCCAGTTTGTTGCTGTAAATAAGAACTTGTTCTTCGTCAACTTACCTGGATAAATAATGATTAAATTAAAAACCATGATGTGATGCCAATCATTTTTTACTTTTAAAGTACACTTACAAAATAAAAATGCAATGGCACTGCTGAAAACAGGGACATAGAAACAAAATCTACACAATTAACATAAATTAAAGGGTGATGAGCATATACTATATGTATAATGACCAAAATATAAATGCAACATTGAAACATTTTAAATACTGTACATTTAGTAAAATGTTTGGTGTTCTTACATTCCTTCAGTGATTGACAAAGGTATATAGATGGTGAGTACATAACATCATATAATTTTACACTTCCACTTCCACTACATCTATCTATCAAAATTCCATATAACTTCAGTAGCTGAAAACTGTATTGTAAAGATGTGTGGCCATACCCTTTTACTGTAGCCCTGTCGTTTCTGTCGGGAGCCAACTGAGTAAAGTGCTGGTATGAGGTCCACTGGGCAGTCAGCGAAGTACTCACAGCAGGTCACTGGAGACTCGTGGATCGTCAATGGATAGGGGTTTTCGAATATGGGGTAACTGAGAGGGTGGAAATGTTGACAAAAAAACTATATTTAGTACCTTTGTCGCTCAGTTTTAATAAGTATAATTCTAAATCATGCAGGAGGAATCTGAGATAGTGTGACATTCAATTGAATGGTAATGAGTAGCGATAGACCGATTTATCAGCTGGCTGATATATTGGGCTGATATTTAAAAGCCCAATGCTATTTTTCTATTTTTTAACACCATTGAATCCCTGGAATGTGATCAAGAGTAAAATAGATGGTCATAATTCATCAAACAAAGCTGAGCTGCTTGAATGTTTGCACCAGGAGTGGGATAAAGTCACCAAACAGCAATGTGAAAGTCTGGTGGAGGGCAAGCGAAGACACATGAAAGACAATTGTTATTATACAATTATTATTATTCCACGAAATATGGATTCCTTAACTCTGCCTAAGTTAACACATTAGTATTGTGTTTCAGTAGTGTAATGTGTAGTATGCAGGTGCAGGAATGAATGAGACAAGCGCAGATTTAAAAATAAACTGTATCTACTTAACTGAAAACGCACTGGAAAATCAAAAGAACCTCAGTGGGTCAAAGATACTCTGGTTATGACTAATAAACATAGACTACACAACTTTATTTATTTATTTATTTATTTAACCAGGGAAAACCACATTGAGACCAGGGTCTCATTTACAAGTGTACCCTGGGAACACAACAAAAAAAATGGCACAAATCCAAATATATAGACATAAATAATTAACGGACATACAAACCTACAGTAAATACAGGTCCTTCTCAAGAAATTAGCATATTGTGATAAAGCTTATTATTTTCCATAATGTAATGAAAAAAATTTAACTTTCATATATTTTAGATTCATTGCACACAAACTGAAATATTTCAGGTCATTTATTGTTTTAATACAGATTATTTTGGCATACAGCTCATGAAAACCCCAAATTCCTATCTCAAAGAATTAGCATTTTTAATCTGACCAATAAAAGAAGTGTTTGTAATACAAAAAAAAGAAAAAGTCAACCTTCAAATAATTATGTTCAGTTATGCACTCAATACTTGGTCGGGAATCCTTTTGCATAAATGACTGCTTCAATGCGGCGTGGCATGGAGGCAATCAGCCTGTGGCACTGCTGAGGTGTGATGGAGGCCCAGGATGCTTCAATAGCGGCCTTAAGCTCATCCAGAGTGTTGGGTCTTGCGTCTCTCAACTTCCTCTTCACAATATCCCACAGATTCTCTATGAGGTTCAGGTCAGGAGAGTTGGCAGGCCAATTGAGCAAAGTAATACCATGGTCAGTAAACCATTTACCAGTGGTTTTGGCACTGTGAGCAGGCGCCAGGTCGTGCTGAAAAATTAAATCTTCACCTCCATGAAGCTTTTCAGCAGATGGAAGCATGAAATGCTCCAAAATCTCCTGATAGCTAGCTGCATTGACCCTGCCCTTGATAAAACACAGTGGACCAACACCAGCAGCTGACATGGCACCCCAGACCATCACTGACTGTGGGTACTTCACACGTGACTCCAGGCATTTTGGCATTTCCTTCTCCCCAGTCTTCCTCCAGACTCTGGCACCTTCATTTCCGAATGACATGCAAAATATGTTTGTTTTGTTGTGCTGCTTCTCTGTAGCCCAGGTCAGGTGCTTCTGCCGCTGTTTCTGGTTCAAAAGTGGCTTGACCTGGGGAATGCGGCACCTGTAGCCCATTTCCTGCACACACCTGTGCACGGTGGCTCTGGATGTTTGTACTCCAGACTCAGTCCACTGCTTCCATCCAAGGTCTGGAATCGGTCCTTCTCCACAATCTTCCTCAGGGTCCGGTCACCTCTTGTTGTTGTGCAGCGTTTTTGCCACACTTTTTCCTTCCCACAGACTTCCCACTGAGGTGCCTTGATACAGCACTCTGGGAACAGCCTATTTGTTCAGAAATTTCTTTCTGTGTCTTACCCTCTTGCTTGAGGGTGTCAGTGATGGCCTTCTGGACAGCAGTCAGGTCGGCAGTCTTACCCATGATTGCGGTTTTGAGTAATGAAAGAGGCTGGGAGTTTTTAAAAGCCTCAGGAATCTTTTGCAGGTGTTTAGAGTTAATTAGTTGATTCAGATGATTAGGTTAATAGCTTGTTTAGAGACACTTTTCATGATGTGCTAATTCTTTGAGATATGAATTTTGGGTTTTCATGAGCTGTATGCCAAAATCATCAGTATTAAAACCATAAATGACCTGAAATATTTCAGTTGGTGTGCAATGAATCTAAAATATATGAAAGTTTAATTTTTATCATTACATTATGAAAAATAATTAACTTTATCACAATATGCTAATTTCTTGAGAAGGACCTGTATTAATTAAAACAAACACATTTCTCATTGTAAACGTCCTTGGCCAAAAGAGTGAATTTTGAAGATTCCAAACTCTATAATCTCTCATGATAAATACCTACCTGTAATATTTATGCATGTATTGTGTTAGGATATGTTTAGAAAATAACACCAACATGTACATTTTAATGAGTTTAATAATACGTTTGATGCCGTCAAAGGGACCATCAACTGTAACCGGAACATTTGGATCCGAAGTCTTAGGTAAAAGTCTTCGCCTCTGTTTCCGCTGTTTGCCTACGGACTCACTGGGCTTCACCCAGGAATGATCGCTGTGTCTTTCCTCCTCCGACTCCGATAGAGCCCCAGCATCAGAATCATCACTTAGCAACCAAGATGCATCTTCAACCATGCGGAAAATTACAAAGAATGCCACTAAAACCCTTGTGGTCAATATAACCATGTATGGCCAAAATAGGTTAAATGGATCATATTTTCATTGCCTTTTGTCTAATTTATTTAAAAAAACTTTTAAATGAAAATACAGACACTTTTAGGAAAAGTCAGGTACTAGCAGGATTGCATTTTTAAATTCAGCAAAGTTATTGCACTTATAAATCCAAAACGGTCAAAATGACCGTCATGGCATTTCTAGTGTTAATAAGCTCAGAAACATCTTTCTTAAGAGATCACTATCTAACCAAATACCAAGGTACGTGTAGGCAGGAACTAGTTCAATCGTAGAGCCATTCACAGAGTAGCGATTCAACAAAGAACAAGGTTAATGTGACTTTGAGAAAAGCATGTACTTTGTCTTTCCTGTATTTAAAACAAGCTTCAAGCTAGCAAGGGCCACCTGAACAACAGTAAAATCAGACTGCAATCTTGATACGGCAACATCGATAGATGGAGCTATGGAGTAGACCACTGGTTCTCAACTCTGGTCCTGGGGACCCACTGTCCTGCAAGTTTTAGATGTCTCGCTGCGCCAACACCTACTTCTATGCTAATATATGCCTGGTAGCCTCAGTGGTAAAGCTATGAGACATTGCCGGGCGGCATTTTTTTCATGACACATGAGGGCGGCACAAGCACTTTAAAAAAATCCTCTGCGACGCGGTTTTCTATCATTTCACTGTGTGGGGAATTGTCAAATTGGCGCCCCCAGCAGCTACAGACTAATGTTAACTACTTGACCTCTCACAAACTGTCTCAGTGACATTCATTTAGACCACATGAAACCAGTAGCTAATGTAGTTCTGCAACCAGCCTACAGGTCTTTCTACTAGTCAACCCGGCGGTAACTGGGGTGATATTAGATTGTTTTAGCTTTATTGATATGTTCTTTCTCATATATTTGTCATGCATTTGCAATGGCTAGCTTTAATGTTATCATCATTAAGAGGAAGATATTACATTTATTTGCCACAAGATACATTTCTGGAGTCATTATGAATCATTAAACTGAACTGTAAGATACAACAGTAGGGCAACATATTCTGCACATCATTCATGAATAGCCACTGTGTGTGTCTGACTGATTATTTGACTAATGCAATTTGTGACTGAGCCAGAATCAGGAGTGTCAGATAGATGGGAGTTACAGTAGATGGATCTTGAGGTAAGTGATAGTATAGCTTAAGACACCTGTTTAGATAATTTTGAGCTACAATCTGTTGTTTTCATTTAGATATCTTGCATTCAGTCCATATATTTTATAATTTTCCAAAATACAGGTAAGTGCACATTATTAGCTCTTACATTAAACCAACAAGCATGAATACATCTGGACTGCTATTGGTCATTATTGTCCACATTGTCTGACACTGACAGTCTTATTTGACCTATTTCAATTCAGCAGAGTGGGTCTGAGCCACAGACAGGTGACGGTCAGAGGGATGTGGAGGTGAGTGGTAAAAGAGATACGTTAGAATAGTGGTGAGTAGTAAAAGAGATAGGTTTAGAGTACTATTCTAACGTGTTACAGACAGTGCTCTACAAACATTCTCAGGTTTTACTCATAAAACACCACTGAATGATTTTGAAAAGCTTTGTTAACAGTATATTTCTGTAGTTTTCTGCAATGTAATCTAAATTGGTATAAAATGTGTGGAGGGGGTATGCTTAGGCTACAAGACAACTGGACAACTGCATTTTAATGTAATTTTAATATTTCTGATCATTTCTGAGTAGGCCTATGTGTTATGTTCCACTGATATTTGCTTTGAGTAATGTGTCAATATGCTGTCTGATCGAAATGCCTGGAGCTGAACCCCCATTGAGCCTCAATGCTGAGGATGAGCCTCTGTCAACTGACCTTGCTAACTGGCCCTCATATCTGACTGACAGGATTTGGACTGAGTTGGTTCACAGAGAACTAAGTAGGTGGTGGGGGGGGGGGGGGGGG
>JACXGM010019244.1:0-18505 GCA_016801145.1 Umbra pygmaea
TACAATATGTAATATCAGTCAAAACAATAACAAAATACATACTTTGCATTAAAAGCAAACATCACTATACATATATTATATATATTTCTTAGTTGTGTACTTACATTATCCTAAATGTTTCCACTAACTTTCAAATCCAGAGAAATTTGTAATATAATTCGAAGACACGGGACGTTTCATTTTGTCGCCCGTAAATGGCGTCATATAACCTGTAACTGCTCTAGTTGTTCTAAGTTCCAGGGAGCCGCCAAACACAACGTGAATAAAGTTATAATTTTTTTAACAATATATTACTTTGTCAGTGTACATTTTTCTGCCTGAGACGCTAGATTGGAAGGTTGTCATTGACGACGTCATCCAAGTACATCTTTTGCTATTGTTTTGATTGAGAGCCCCCTGGCGGCCAAAAATTACATATTGCACGTTTAAAGGAGAATTCCGGGCGATTTCAAAACGTAGCTCTGTTGTTTGCATATCGGAAGTGCTGTCAGCAGCGTTAATAACTCAAACAATCTGTATTGCCAAAACCATGTTTACCTTTTGCTGCCAGTATACAACCATTTCGCATTTACGGGGCAAGTTAAAAAACGTGCTTTGAGCCACTAAACATGTTCGAAATGTCATTAGTAGTCCATATCCATGTGCAGTTATTCCTTATAGTGAACACAGTGAATTTGAACAAGTAAGTTTGTGTACATACCTCTGTTTATTTCCCATTTTCCAGTAAAGTCCACACTAGTCGATTGTCAAAGTCATACAATGCAATATTCCAAAACGTATTTGTTCTTACTCAACTCTCGACAAAAAGAATCCTGCTTCTAGTCAGCTCACTGCTTCTTTTAAACTCTTCCAATAGTCATTTAGTGTCGAATCTGGGAGTGTGGAATGTGATCCTTGTTGTCATTAGTCACTGCCGACTCGTTATGTATTGTACAAGGTATCACACAATATTTGTAACCCTCCAACTCAACCCAACCAACTGCAATAGCACTCAAACATCACAGCACATGCATATGTAATAATGATTACTATTCCAACACTAGGATATCACAACACATATATATGTAAAAATAATTAATATTCCAACACTAGGATATCTCAACACATCTAGATGTAAAAATAGTTATTCTATACTAAAGCAATAAAGTCCAGTTGCTCTAATCAAGATCAGTGTCATTTGTGACATTCCCCCCAGCTTGAAATATAGTCAGATCACCTTTTTTTGTTCCTCACCCCCAAATATGCACCTCTCATCAATCGCTTGAAGCCATCAGTGAAGACCATCAAGGTGTGGCCTGCGGGAGCGGATTTCTCATTCCAGGGAAGGTTTCTACACACAGACTGGAGTATGTTTGCTTCTCAAGCCACCAGTGGCTCTCACACGGACATTGACTGCTACACCTCCTCTGTACTGGATTATATTAATACCACCATTGACAGTGTTACAACCCAGAAGCAGATCACCACATACCCAAATCAGAAGCCATGGATGAACAGGGAAGTGCGACTCCTATTGAAGACACGCAATATTGCCTTCAGATCAGATGATGCACAAGCCTATAGTACATCCAGAGCAAATCTGAAAAGGGGCATCAAAGAGGCCAAGCACTGCTACAAGCTTAAGGTAGAGGGACACTTTTCCAACGCTGACCCTCGACGCATATGGCAGGGAATTCAGGCCATCAGTGACTACAAACCCACTCACTCCACACCCGCAGCCACTGATGTCAACTTCTTGAATGAGCTAAATTATTTTTATGCTCGCTTTGAAAGAGACAACAGAGAAACTGCCATCAAGCTTAAACCCTCAGCTGACCACCAGCCAATCACACTCTCCTCCACAGATGTCTGCAATGCACTGAGTAGGATCAGCGCGCACAAGGCTGCTGGACCAGACAACATCCCTCGTCGCGTACTCAGGGCATGTGCGGAGCAGCTTTCTAGGGTTTTTACAGACATTTTCAAACTGTCTCTTGCCCAGGCAGCTGTACCAACATGCTTTAAATGCACTTCCATTGTGCCAGTGCCAAAACACTCAAGCCCGAAGTGCCTTAACGACTTCTGCCCTGTAGCACTCACACCCATCGTAATGAAGTCCTTTTAGCGGCTGGTCCTGGCACAGCTAAAAGACTCTCTACCATCCACATTGGACTCACACCAGTTTGCCTATCGTAGCAATAGGATCACAGAGGATGCAGTTTCCATGGCACTGCAATCTGTGCTCACACATCTGGACAATAAGAACACTTATCCACGCATGCTGTTTGTTGACTTCAGCTCAGCATTCAACACTGTCATCACAACTAAGTTAATAGCCAAACTTGAAGACCTGGGCATCAACACCTCCATGTGCAGCTGGATTAGACCTGGGCATCAACACCTCCATGTGCAACTGGATTAGACCTGGGCATCACCACCTCCATGTGCAACTGGATTAGACCTGGGCATCAACACCTCCATGTGCAACTGGATTTTGGATTTTTTGTCCATCACACTCAACACTGGTGTACCACAGGGCTGTGTGCTGAGCCCGTTTCTCTACTCCCTCTTCACCTCTGACTGCAGGCCTGTGTACTGATCTAACACCATTGTCAAGTTTGCGGACGACACTACGGTGATTGGTCTCATCAGCAACAACGATGAGACTGCCTATAGGGAGGAGATCAAGCACCTGGCCACTTGGTGCACTGAAAATAACCAGCTCCTCAACACCACCAAAACAAAGGAGCTCATTGTGGACTTCAGGAAGGAGTCAAGAGGCACACACGACACCATCCACATCAATGGAATGGCTGTTAAGCGTGTCTCCAGTTTCAAGTTCCTGGGGATCCACATCTTGGCGGACATGTCCTGGACAACCAACACCTCCTGCCTGGTCAAGAAGGCTCACCAGCGCCTTTTTTCCTGAGGACACTAAGGGAGAATCAGCTTTCCTTGACTATCCTGGTGAACTTCTATCGCTGTGCAATACAAAGCATCCTGACCAACTGTGGTACAGTGTGGTATGGGAGCTGTTCTGTTGCGGAGCGCAAGGCAATGCAGCGGGTGGTGAAAACTGCCCAGCGCATCACTGGGTCTCCACTACCTGCCATCAAGCACATCCAGAGGAAACGCTGTCTGCATCGAGCTCGCAGCATCCTTAAGGAGTTCTCTCACCCAGCCCACAGACTGTTTTCTCTCCTGCCCTCCGGTAGGCGTTTCAGGTGCCTCCGGACCAGGACCAGCAGACTAAAGAACAGTTTTTTTTCCCATAGCTGTCTCTTTATTGAACTCTAACCCTCAATGATCCCACTGCCCTCATATACTGATAGATTTCCCTCCCCCTCCTCACACCTGCCTTCATTTTGTCATTTTTAGCAATACTACAAATCTATTAGTAAATAGTACTAATTTTAATAGTATTCAACCGTATATCTATTCAGTACATATCCATGTCCTGCACTTATGGAACCATTGTATATCTTGCACTTGCTGCTATTGCACTTCTGGTTAGATCTAAACTGCATTTTCTTGCCTTGTACCTGTACTTGTGCAATGACAATAAAGTTGAATCTAATCTAATCTTAAAAATATGGTCGTCCCAACCAAGTCTCTATCCCTGCCTGGGGGTTTACCTCGATTGGACCGATATGAATGTCACAGGACCAGTCCTCCTGGATTGTCTTCCCGGCACTCCTAGTCTGGACTCTGTGTCCCTGGCTCCGGCTGTAAGGTGGCAGGTTACTCCCGGACCAAAATTTCTGGGTCTGCTCCAGGCTCTGACCTACATTAGGTCATCTAGGGAGGCTTCCCAAGGCCATCGGGTACCAGGCGTTTAACGCAGGAGGCTCCACTTCGCTGCGCTCTTCCAGGGTCACCACGTGTTCCTGTGGGGCATCCACTGGCAGGGCCGCAAATTTTTCCTATGTATGGTTCGGGTGGGTCCCCCTTTGCCCTCTGGCTTGATTTCATACACTGGGTGGCCCAGCCGAAGTTGTGCAACTACGACATATGGTTCTGGACCCGAATGTGGGGTCAATTTACCCCATTACGTTGACTGTGATTACGTGGTAGGACCCTTTCACCTGGTAGAAGGGGGAACGCACAAGCTCTTTGGTCATAACAGTGTTGGACTAGTTGCTGCCAAAGACTGTTGACATGCCTTCGTCCATTTCACTGGAACATTCTTTCCGCCGGCTGGTATTCCTTGTAACAGTGCATTGAGGGTGGGGAAGCCACCTTTGAGAAACCCTGAATGAATCTTCGATAATAGCCTGCAAAACCAAGAAATGACCGTACTTGTTTTACTGTTTGGGGCACCACCCATTCCCGTACCACCTCGGTTTTCTCTGGGTCTGTAGCCAAACATTGACAAACATTAATAAAAACAATAACAAGCAGATTAATGAAAATTGAAGGTTTAATAGACACAGTGTGTTGATTCATTCTATTGATTAATGACTCTAGTTTACAGGTTACATTTTCCATTGGTGTTTAATCGGGAATATTTTTATATATAACATGAGTTATTCTCAATGTTTTGCTATGGTGTTTCCTACCGAGTATGACCACGGTTAGGGTGAATCATCATGTTGTGTTTGACACAGGGACCACCTGACACAGAGACACGGAGGAGTGCGATAGAACATAAAACCCAGGATAGAGGGGCTCATTGAATGTGGTGTGGAATGTGTACAGGTGGGTCAGTGTGTCAGAGGAGACCCTGTAGAAGGACAGAGTGCCGGCTGGCCAGTCCAGATACACTCCTACTCTCTTGGAGCCTGAAGGGGTGACAGTTATGTCAGAACTGTTGTGATTGTGTCTGACAAAGTACCTGTTATGACCACAGCACAGACTCCATGACTTGTTATTATATCCAAGCTGACAGTCATCACCCCCTTCTCTCCTGTTGATTCCTTTATATGTCACTCCTAAATATGCCTCCCCATTCCTCTCTATCTCCCAGTAACAGCGTCCAGTCAGACCCTTTCTACACAACACCTGGTAATCTTTCTCAAATCTCTCTGGGTGATCAGGATATTGCTGCTCCTCTCTCCTAAATGTCACCGTTCTGTTTTCCTCAGACAGAGAGAGGTTTCTGTTTACTGTGTTTGGGTCCAGTGTGAGATCACAGACATCTGATGGATGAGACCAAAACAATATTACACATTATAATTTATATTATACACATCTATGCGTTAACATAAATATCATACATGTATTAATCACCCATGAAAGTATTTGTAAGTAATTGAAACATGGCTGTCACATTCATCAAATTCTGATTCTATAGACTAGACAGAGATGCCACAAGTTAGTGTAATAGATTACTTTTCTGGGTTGGGCTGAGTTCACAACTTATGGGAAGTTCCTCAGTAAGACACTAATGACCAGGTAAAAGAAGTTCTGTAATTTTAGAATGTTTCCCATTTTTCCAATTGAAGGTTTTAGTTATTCATAGATCACTGGTAAGTTATGAACTTCTTTTACTTGGTCAATAGTGTCTTAATGAGAAACTTCCCAAAAGTTGTTGAGCTGAGTATGAAATTCAAAAGAAAAAATGTATTCAACACAATACCAGATGTATTGTGAAGGCCTAATTTTAACTTAAAGGAACACTCCATACCCCTAAACTGCTCAAAATCATTGTGCCGGTCATGTTTCCAACACGACAGTCACAAAAAAAAACAGTCCGTTTGAACATCCTTCTTAAGTAGAATACAAAAAATACTTCTCAGCACTTTTGGTAATTCCCAACTTGGCCACTGTAACTTGCCCAAAAAACTTGACTTACTGTTCGTCACTGCAACATTAATTTTAAAACCAAAATGTTAGTTTTCAATGCTAAATTTTGGAAGATACATTTCGATGCGTTCGTTTGACTTCCTTATATTTTATCCTCCTATCGTCACAATTGAAAGATCGACTTGCATTAAAAACTAACATTTTGGTTTTAAAATTAATGTTGCAGTGACGAACAGTAAGTCAAGTTTTTTGGGCAAGTTACAGTTATACAAAATACAAAATATTTTATCTTTATGCTAAAAAGACTCCTAAACGTCGCTAAATGTTTGAGCTAAAAGTTACCTCTTACAACCTATTCACAGAGCTGCAGAGACCAACGTTTAGTAAGGAATTCTGACAACTCTTATGCTAAAAGTAGGGGTGTGATTGACTCTGTTATGGATGATGCATGTTTTATGTAAAATGCCCGCTGTTATTGCTTAATAGGGGATGGGATTCTGTCACTGATTTAATTAATCAAAAACAAATTAAGCAATACTGAAGGACAGGGGTCACCAAACCCTTCCATGGAGGGCCTAGTGTATGCAGGTTTTTGCTTTTACCTTGTACAAGCCTGATGGAGTAGCTCACTAATTGGTTAGGATCTCCCCTCACCTGGCAGTTTAGGTCCTAATTATGCTCTGATTGAAGGGAAAGACCAAAAACCAGCATACACTAGGCCCTCCGTGGAAGTGTTTGGTGACCTCTGCTGTAAGATTTTTGATGTTGCCAAATGGAAATAAAAATATTCAAATTAATATTTATTTAGCCATATTGTTACTGATTAAACATGAAACTGAGGATTATATACTGACTATAAATCTGAAATGAAGAATTACAGTGGGTATAGAAAAGAATCACCCCCCTGTAAAATAATCACATTTTCTTGTTTGCAGTCTGAAATGAAGACAGACACAGTTTTTGTTTCATTCAGCTGTATTTACTCAGTGCAACTCATAACATCCAATTGAAAGACATAACACCAACATAACACCAACAAAAAATATAAAAATAAACAAACATAATCACTGAGTTGGAAAAAGGATCACCCCCTTGTTTCAGTATTTTGTTGAACCACCTTTTGCTTTGTTAACAGCCTTTAGTCTGATGGGATATGTCTCTACTAACTCTGCACATCTAGACGTTGCAATATTTGACTAATCTTCTTTTAAGAACTGCTCAAGTTCAGTTAAATTTGATGGTGACCGTTTGTGGACTGCTGTCTTCAAGTCATTCCACATATTTTTAATGGGGTTTAAGTCTGGGCTCTGACTAGGCCATGCAAGGACATTCACCTTTTTCTCCTTCAACCACTGTGTGGTCAGTTTTGCTGTGTGCTTTGGGTCATTGTCATGTTGGAAGGTAAATATTCTTCCCATTGACAACGTTCTGGCAGAGAACAGCAGGTTTTCCTCAAGAATTTGACAATTTTTTGCCCCATTCATTGATCCTGACAAGTGATCCAATCCCTGCTGCAGAGAAAAAATCCCATAACATGATATTACCACCTCCATACTATACTGTAGGAATGTTGTTATTTAGTTGGTAAGCTGTATTGGATTTTCGCCAAACATATCGCTTGGCGTTGAGGCCATACAATTCCATTTTAGTCTCATCTGACCATAACACCATTTTCCACGTGGCCTTAGAATCTTCAAGGTGTGTTTTGGCAAAGCTCAGTCGTGACTGTATCTGGCCTCTGTTGAGGAGTGTTTTTTTTCTTTCAACCTTCCCATACAAGCCACTATTGTGGAGAATGTGTGATATTGTTGTCACATGCACACAATGACCACTGTTTGTCATGGATTCCTGGCAACTGCTTCAGAGTTGCTGTAGGCCTCTTGGTAGCCTCTCTGACCAATTTCCTCCTGGCTCTTTCATCCAGTTTGGAGCAACGTCCTGACCCAGTGAGTGTCTGTGTTGTACCAAATACCGTCCACTTCTTAATAATGGAGTTCACTGTGCTTCTAGGCACTGATAAATCCTTTGTAAATTTTTTGTATCCATCTCCTGACTTGTGCCTGTCCACAACTTTATCCAGTAGATCTTTTGACAATGCCTTGCCACCCATAGTTTAATGTTTTCTTCAGTTGCACTACCAATGACTGAAATGCTTCAGGAAAAGGTTGTTTCATGCTGAGGTAATCAACATGACCACAGCTGATCACAATTGAAAGTCAATTTGCTTTGTGTGCTATTGAGAAGGTGATTAAACACACATGGTTGGGTTTACAAGTAATTTTTAGGAGGGGGGTGATTCTTTTTCCAACTCAGTGTTTCTGTTTTTAATTTGTAATTTCTTTTTTCTGACAAGTGGGTATTATATCTTTCACTTTGATTTTACGAGTTGTACATACAGCTGAATGAAACAAAAACTGTGTCTGTCCGTTTTCATTTCAGGCTGCAGCAAAATGTGATTATTTTACAGAGGGTGATTATTTTCTATACCCACTGTATATACTGAAATGTCAATATATAATTCTCTGTTACATGTTTAATCAGTGACACCAAGGATAAACATTTATTTGAATATCTATATTATGTTCAGCAAATTGTCAGCCTCTTACGTCTGGCAGCTTGTAAACAATTAGCGGATTGGCGGATATGCAGCAGTTTTTTCATTATCAGACTAGAACATCAACCTGACGCTACATCGGGCAAACAAAAACAAAAAACAAACTGGATGCAAGGACATCTTTTACTTCCCGGGCAACTTGTGCTTGAGAGGAAGGACATTATTTTAAAGAGACTTTTAGAAATTGGCATAACTTAAAAAAAAGACATTTGGGAATACATATGCGTGCAAATAAATGCACCTGTGAAATGTAATGTAGGCTATAATTCAAAACATTTGTTGCCTTTATTAGGAGGAGACAATTTCTGATTTGGTCTTAATGACTTAGGAGTCCTTTCACCGATTTAGAAAGTTTTATGCCTGGCTCACACTACAGGAGTTTTAAAATCCCAACCGATTTTGAAATCTGGTTGCAGCACACACTTAAAAAATCTTTACAGATTTTCTTCCCTCAAATCTTAAACCTGCTCACACCACAAGACTTGAAAATTGTGGCGCATCACACACTACAACATGTCATTAAGATTATCATGCCAGAGGAAGTGCCTCACGTGATCTACACAGCAGATCGAAAGCGGATATAAAGAAAATGGATACTGAAAAATTTTTTTTTTTCAGGTTTTGCAAACGTTTATCCATCCATCTATCAACAAAGTACTGCCATAAAAATTTCAATTTATTGTTTTACAATATTGATCTGTATTGTAATTTTCCACCTTTTACCAAGAGTGCTTAATGCATTTTATATATTGGGTTGCAATTCTGGATTTGGGAATTTCCATTCAAAAGAAGTGAAACAAATCATCTCAAATATTAAGGTAGTGCTACAAATAATTTCTATTCATAGTGAAAACTAAATGAGATGTTCCTCCATCTCTGAAGTCCAATGGCTCCGTGTTGCAAGTTTGGCGTTGCCATTTGGAAATGTCCGTCACTACAGTCTCGTCGTAGACTTGCTTCCTATTGGCTATTGCGACAGTACTGAGGTAATCACAAACTTACTCATCCCGTTAAATTTAAAACATGTTTGATATGATCGGGGTGAGCCCGTTCGTGTGAGAGCAGATCGGGAGGTAGAAGAGTCAATCTGTGAACGCCTCACATTACCAGATAATCTGCGCCGAAAATCGGAACCGATCGAGGTCCTGAACAAGATTTTTTCTCAGATTCTCGGGAGGGAAAAATCAGGCATAAATCGGCCTAAAACTCCTGTGGTGTGAGCCGGGCATTAGTGCTAAAATGTTCCATTTTAGACCAAAAATTTAGGAGTCCTAAAATTAGGAATCACACGCCATTATTTTTAAATTTCTGTTAAATCAATGAGTTAGGAACTACTTTTAGCTTTTAATATGGGCCCAGGTCAGTTTTGACAGGTACTAAGATTCACATTTATTTTTTCAATCCAGAAGGCAGAAAATGAGTGAGGTGATTGTGTTCCCATTCCAAGAGCCGGCCTTAGCTATAGGCTAGAACCATTCACCTGGCAGCACTATATTATGCCGGCGACATGCATGATTTTTCTTTTCAAAATAATAGCACTTATGATTCATTAATTATTGTTAATTTATTACATAGTTAGTGGGTCCATGTTCATGTGTTGAAAAAAATAGACTATTGTCGGATAAAACTATTTTTTTCTTAAATGTAATCATGTTTTCACACTGATAATGTATTCAATCAAATTGTGTACAACATATTTTTTTACCTTTTTTAATAAAAAATAATGCTATATAAGATGTATAGATATATAGACAGACAGACATATAGGTATAGAGACAGACAGACAGACAGACTGACAGACAGACATATAGAGACAGACAGACAGACAGACAGACATATAGATATAGAGACAGACAGACAGACAGACAGACAGACAGACAGACAGACAGACATATAGATATAGAGACAGACAGACAGACAGACATATAGAGACAGACAGACAGACATATAGAGACAGACAGACAGACATATAGACACAGACAGACAGACAGACAGACAGACAGACAGACAGACAGACAGACAGACAGACAGACAGACAGACATATAGATATAGAGACAGACACATGTAGGTTTAATGTAGGTTTGATGACATTAAATTTAAGACTTTTTAAGACTTTTTTAATGCCACTCGAAATGCTTTTTAAGACCAATGCCGCAGTAAATGCATAATAAAATAATGAAAAATACCTGTGATTGGTCAAGAATTTAATTATGCACACTGGCAGAGGATTATGTATTCTAGCTTGTAGTATTACTAAACAATCTTATTTGTGATCAAAACATATTTAAGACCTGGGACATGGTTTATCTAATGATATAACCTTAACAAAATTGTTGCAAAAACTCTGGTTTGTAAAGGATATTGCATAAGTAGGCTATGAGCCAGAAAGTGGTATTCTACTACACTAGCCCTAAAATGACCCAGCAGCAAATCAATATAAATGTTGAGAAATAAAATAACATGACTATGACATTTAGTACTACAGCCTACTATCCGATGTGATATTATTACATATTCCCCAGATGTTGATGAGTGATCATCTTTATAGAATTAGACATAATAGTTTTATCATCTGCTAAAGTTAACAAAAGGGATAGAGAGCTATATGATTCTTCACCAATGATCTGAATCTGTTCAAATAGCATATTCATGTAATATCTTTTACATTCATTGCTAATAATTTTGAGTTGTTGTGAGGGCAAACAGAGAATAAATATAAACAATACTTTGCCAAATATCAGGAATAGTCCTATTTTTTCAGACTACCAATAGTTAACTTATATGGCGACTTGAGTAGTTAAGCAGTTTACTGTGACCACCTATGTGGTTGGTTCCCGTTCTCTGCTATGTTTTGCAACTCTTGGATGAAGGGTTGATGTTGACCATGTATCATGTTAGAAAAGAAGAAACTCAATTGTCTCACTTGGCTGCGCACTGACATGTTTTTGGATGTCGGGAGCGAGAGTTGCGCAGTCTCTTGCGTTGGAATGCTTTGTCTGACTTTGAAGCCCAAATCACACCGAATCCGCTAGTTGCGTTGCATATGCATAGTTTTGATGCAAAGCCCTTTGCCTCATTTACGCATTGTCTAGTGTGTCACAGCGCATGTAAAAATGGATGAGAAACTTATAAGAGCGGTCGCCGGGTATCCTGCCATTTTTAATATAACAGCATGTGTCAACAGACAAATCAATCAAAAACAATATGCTTGGAAGAGGAATTCGAAAGACATTGAATTAGCAGGTCAGTAACTATAAGTGTTGGCTATACAAAAATTGTCACTGTTTTGAAAAGCTAGCAAGTGTTAGCTAGACACAACATCCGGTTTGATTAACGCATTGGTTTTAGCGCACAAGTAGGAAAAATCCAATGCATGCAACACCCCGAACGCACCGCAGCCGCAATCCAACGCATTCCGCTATGCGTCTTTGCATCATTGGCGGACTCCTTCATTGGAAATGACTGGACTTCCGTTGTTACGCATATGCAATGACGGATTCTGTGTGATTTGGGCTTTAGTCTGCACACAGTGTGTGACTCCAGCTTCTTACCTGGAGCTGTGTACGGCTTGTAACCACAGCAAAAATCGCTGTGCTCTAGCCAAACCTCATTAAAAGTGCACTTTCCCATTTTCCACACGTAGGCCTAGCCGAACTTTAACAAACTCTGAGGAGACGCAGATGTATTTCGCGGGCAGGTATTGTATTGCATTTTTCACAGGATTTGTAGTTTTATCACCACGTCCGTATCAAAATCAATATCCCCAGAAAGAACTACAACACACTGAATCAACGTTCTGAGGGCAGCTTTCTGCTGGTTTTGTTACTGTTGCACCTTAAAAAATGTCCGTGTGCAACGCAAAATGTACTTTTGTTCCTAATTAACATTGTCAATGTGAATGACTCCGCTTTGTAGGCTACGACTCGATATTTTCTCTTTCTGCGGCCAGCGTTTCTGGAAATGAACAAGGGTAAAGCCATTTTTAAGACCTGACTAAATTAAATAAATTTTAATTTAAGACCTCGGATGAAAATCTGGCCATTTTTAAGACGTTTTAAGGACTTAAATTTAACGTTCAGAATTTCAGACTTTTTAAGACTTTTTAAGACCCCGCGGGGGCCCTGGACAGATTTACAGACAGACATATAGACAGACAGACAGACATATAGATATATAGATCAGCCGCAGTCGGTGGATCTTAGTTGGGGAGGACGGGCTCGTATTACGCTCGGGACTGGAGTGAATGGAATGGTGTGCAACGCACAAAGCCCAGTGTTTTTTTGTTTTGCACACTGGGCGCACCATTCAATTCACTCCGGTCCCGAGCGTAATACGAGCCCATCCTCCCCAATTAAGATCCACCGACTGCGGCTGATCTATATATCTATATGTCTGTCTGTCTGTCTATATGATCCACCGACCACGGCTGATATAGATATAGATAGATATAGTGTCACGATGGCCAGGACTGACAGGGCTGTTGTGGCAGTTTAGCTTCTGGTGATGGACTATGTGTTTTATGTATGTTGTATTAATGTGTATGTGTTTTTGTTAGGCGCCAACCTCTGGGCGCTGAGGAGCGGTAGGCACTTGGTTACTCATTGCACATGAATGGTGCACTAGCTAACCATCCACACCAGTGCGTAATGAATAATTATGTTGCCTATTTATTCCCAGCGTTCCGGAGGTTCGGCGCGTGTTATTTTAAGTTCACCTCCTGTCAGAGGAGAGGATTGTAGAGAGTGGAAATTTAAGATCTGTGCTGTAGCCTGTGTATATCTTGAGTGCATATGTATTTGATTGAGCCTTCACCTCGTTATGTGTCGTACAATATGTATGTGCCATAGTTAGAACCAGGCGTACGTTATGTAGAGTATTCGCGCCCGATGCCGCGTTAAAGCATCGTAACTTTATATACGTTGTGCAGTTCCGATTGAAGCAGCTGTTACAGTACATTCCTTTCTCTGCACCCTACGTTCATTAAACATCAATAACGTTCCTCCCTGCTTTGGGCTCTTTATTTCCTCTCCAACAGCACAACATCAACAACTGATGATGACATATAAATAGATATAGATAGATAAATATATTTTTATATATATTTGGAACATCAATTATGTCACTATGAGTTAGGTTTATGTAAATATTGGGATGTTTTTAATGTTATTTAAAAAGAATAACCTGTACAAAAAAGTATAATGAATAAAAACACTGATTGAATGACTGAAAAGAAAGTATGGAAAAAAGTATGAAAATATGTAAAAGTATTTACATTTAGGCTAATGAAAACTATCTTCACATTAATGACTCTATACAGCTTATCAGCTTTTAGCCATCAAATTTCTTTTCATCTTCATAATAGGAGCTATGCAAACCCAGAGTTCTTGAATAAGCTACTGCATGTACAGTAAGTTACACTGCTTTGCCAATGTCACCAACACATGTAAGCTCTCCATTGCAAGCATTCATAATGCCTGCAAAGAAATGAATAGATTTAACTGAAATGGATTTAGTTTAATAGAATTACATTAATTAATAAATCAACGTAAATGCAACACAGAGGGGAAAAAATCTATTCTGAGAATGAACCAGTAATAGAGCATGCTGAGAAGTATAGTAATAAGTCTTTCCC
Organism: Umbra pygmaea; assembly: GCA_016801145.1. Classification (NCBI taxonomy): domain Eukaryota; kingdom Metazoa; phylum Chordata; class Actinopteri; order Esociformes; family Umbridae; genus Umbra; species Umbra pygmaea. Next base: position 13,972 of record JACXGM010019244.1, read on the forward strand.
AGTGTTTTGTAGTTGGATAAGATTTTGCCCACAAAATAAGGCCTTTAGCAACATAAGACCTGTAGTAGGACACAACATATTTTTTGAACACAGCAAGTACTGTAACTGCAAATTTGGCAACATTTTATGAATGCCACAACTAAGTTTAATTCATTAACAAATACTTTCCTGGGTGATAAAGAACATTTACATGACAAACACATTCAACACTCTCAATTTCAATGTTCAACCCTGGTATAGTGTTTATATAGGTCAATTCTTAATACGCAGGGTGTTTGTTTCCACACAGGAGAATTTGCTGTGACTGGATATTAAAAACACTCAGTACACACAAACTCAAGCAGTCTATGTGAGCATGTATAGTAAAACACTTACATTTGTTCAGTCCTAATTTCAACCTCCACTCTCCACCATGATCCATACTGTGGGTAAAGCAGAGGAACACACTGTCATTCAGTGATACACTCTGTCAAACACGCACGCACGCACACACGCAAACACATACTGTAAAGTAATACATGCAGGTTAACACATCGTAAAATGTTGGGGGCCCAGGAACTCCAGGTTGGAGAAAGGGAAATTTGTTTTGTTGAATGTAATGTTTGAACACACTAAATTATCTCTAAACAAGTGGAACTGAGTAAGATGTTTGGATCTACAGAAGCTGTGTTAATATTTAAAGGAATGGGGTCAGATGTTGAGTCTACAGACCATGTGTTATTATTTACATTAGAACTGCCAAACGCAGCAGCCATTTTGCTTTTGAGTTTGTAATTAAAATAAATCAGTGATTTTAAAAGCTACACACACTGCTCTCCTTGAAATGTAAAAAACTGCAACTATTAATTTATAGGTGGAAATTTTGTTATTTCCAGTAATGGATTCATCAACATGTAAACTTTCATTTTAGAATCAAAAACAAACTTTCTGAAGTTACATTAAATAAGTTACAACAAAGTTACAACAAAGTTACAACAAAGTTACAACAAAGTTACAACAAAGTTACAACAAAGTTACAACAAAGTTACAACTTATAACAAAACCAGTAGTCAATGGAGAGCGACATGGTAGGATAAATAATCTGATTTATCTATCCCAAATCCCAGGCAGTGCTATGCCAATTTTGCGCTGCCTCATGCAGGAGGCCCGGGGAAGGTCAGAGAACCCATGGTCAGACTCGAACCCATGACCATGATGTAGTCTGTTCTACAATGCAGGGACTTAGCTCGCTACACCATGTGGACCCCCCAACATGTTACAAATACTTAAAAAATCCATCAAAGTACCCATCCCAAAATACTGAATAAGAAAACATGTACAACACATACTAGAGTTTCTCCAGTCTCCAGTTTGGATCCTCCAGTCCAGCAGAGAGTAGTCTGACTCCTGAGTCGCCTGGGTGATTGTAGCTCAGATCCAGCTCTTTCAGATGGGAGGGGTTTGACCTCAGAGCTGAGACCAGAGAAGCACAGCCTTCCTTTGTGACCAGACAGCCTGACAGCCTACATAGACACACACAGTTGTCTAGTTCGGTGTACTGCAGTAATTACACATCATGTTGGCACCTATAAATATTTAATGACACACTTATAGATGAACATTGGCCATAAGAAAACTTATTAGAATAGATCCATTGACTGAAAACCTCTACATGTACTTGCTTAATTACCATTCAGGATCATCAAATGCCATGTTATCAGGGATTCAGACTTAGGGCAGAGTGTTGATTTTCCTAAATAATTATAAGAAACAATACCAGCTGTATTTACCCCAGTGTGTGTAGTTTACACTCTGGATTTTCCAGTCCAGTAATGAGCAGTGTAACTCCTGAGTCCTGCAGGTCGTTGTTTTTCAGCTCCAATTTTTTCATTTGTGAGTTGGGGGAACACAGGACTGAAGCCAGATCTAAACAGCAACCTTCTGTCAGACCACAATTGCCTAGACTAGAGGACAGAAGAATACATGATTAGTAAATGTTACAAATGCATATAATAACTGGCACTGCAGATACTTGACTCACACGGGGGGAAGGAGCAACTGATTTTGGTTAGATCAAATTAATGTGACGAATGTTGTAGGTTGTCGTGCGGCGGCTGAATTCATGCAAGCAAACTTCTCACCACTTTGCGGTTAGAATTGAAAGAACTAAGAAATACATAGGTTGTAGCAGGGTTTTGCACTTGCCCAGTGGTGTAGGATTGGGTATTGTGGGGAGCAATTAGTGGAAAGACTGGCCGACGGCCTGTAAGGTCCGGTATCGGTGTTTCTACCTTGTTTTCTGCAAACTCCTGACAGGGTGAAGGGAAGGAGATGGAAGATGGAGGAGTATGATGTTAAGTGAGGAGGACGAGACAAGGGAGAGTGATTGGGAAGAGTTAGTTAGTAGAACGAGGAAGGAAAGTGGGAGTAAGAAAAGGAAAAAAGAGGTAATTAGTGCTGGGGGTTCAACAGGTGACGGTAGAGAAGTTGGGGGCAGAGAGCAGGAAAAGGGGGTGATTAATATGGTGGTGAGATTTGAGGAGGAAGGGGGGGGTGAAGAAGTTTGACCCTCTAAAGTTGACACAAATCCTTAGAGGGCAAGTTGGGGAAGTGAGATATGCGATGGTGTTGGGGGATGGAAACTTGCTAATTAGTTGTAATACATGAGACAGCGAAGGAGCTACAGCACCTCCATGGAGAGCCTTCCTCTCCCCCCCAGAGGAGGAGACATCAGTGGGGACCTCGACTGGCTCAATCGTCGGATTATGGAGCAGGCATGGGCTATGGGCTACTCCCCGGAGGAAGTAAGCTACGGCGCCGATGGAGTAGCCTGTTTTGGCATTAGCTGGCTGGAGGAGGCGGATAAGGGTGAAGAGGAGTTTCCCTTGTGGGAGGAGGAGGAGGAGGACGGTGACTCCTGGGACGGAGAGGAGGAGTGGGAAATACCCCCCGAGTGGAGTGGAAGAGCCATTCGGCGGACACCACCCCAACTGCCTCTATCACAGCCCCGGATGGCCTCTACTCCCTCCGGTAGGAGATCCTACTTCCCCAGTAGCTTCCCTAGTATGCAGGCTAGCTCCCTCAGCCCCCAGGTTAGCTTCCCCAGTCCTCCTAGCACTCCGGTTCAGGGCAGTGGTCTGCAAAATAGGGCCCCCCGTCGGAGTACTAGTCCCCATAGGCCTCCCGTACCTGCCCCTAGGACCTCTGTTACCCCCCCTAGGCTTCCTGTTTCTGCCCCAGTTAGGGCTCCTGTTTCGGCCCCAGTTATTTACCTGTTTCGGCCCCAGTTAGGCCACCTGTTTCGGCCCCAGTTAGGCCACCTGTTTCGGCCCCAGTTAGGCCACCTGTTTCGGCCCCAGTTAGGCCACCTGTTTCGGCCCCTGTTCTCACCCCTAGGGCCATAGTCACAGCCCATAGGCCCACTTTGGTTGCCCACGTTAGGGACCCCATGCCCCGTTTAGGGTCACATAGAGCCCTTACCCCTGTCCCTAGGGCCTCCTGTCTAGCGGAGGCTGACTGTCTCCCCAAAGAAATTTTCGGGGGGGGCTATGGTGGTGGGCAACAGACGTTTCCTGCAGTCTGCACACTGCCACCTCCAGCAGACTGCACACGGCCACCTCTGGCAGACTGCCCACCGCCACCTCTGGCAGACTGCCCACCGCCACCTCTGGCAGTCTGCCCACCGCCAGCGCCCCTGGCAGCAGCCTGCCCACCACCAGAGCCTCAGGCAGCAGTCTGTCCTGAGTCCATCCTGGCCTCAGACCTAGAGGTCCTACTCCTCCCTCCACCACCAGGGTTTAGCGACGATGCCTCCTGGGAGGAGTCCGGCCCCCCTGCTCAGGTTCTTCCCCAATGTGTGGTAGATGCCTCCCTCTTGTGCCCCTGTTGTGTATTGCATGTTCCCACATTTCACTCCCATGTCTTGTCACATGTTTCTTGTTAACCAATAGATCACGGTGTAGTTAATTTCCAAGTCCAGGGGGGTATTGCACGAAAGTAGAATAAAGAAATCCAGGATATCTGAAAAAGCGCAGCTTGACTTAGTGTGATCTGCTCATCGCGGCTTAATCGGTTGCACATTTGCTTAGCCAGGATGAAAAGGTAAAGCTATGTCAAGCCAGATGTAGATATTCTGGATAAGTGCTCGTTCACGGCTTTCTTAAATAGACCACGGTATCGATCACAGATTTACTGATGCAGAAGACGCGTGCCGTATTTGTTACGAGGAGGTGAAACAAAGAATATGCAATAAATAAGATAATTTAAAATATTTACTTACTAGCCACTCCACAATTTTACAAAATTGTACATTCTGTTTTATTTGCTGTTAATATGCTTGTTTTATGAGTAGGTTTCATGTGTAGGTTTTATTGCTGTATCTCTTTATGTGTTAAGTATGCTGGTTGTACTGTAAATTGTCTTTGATTAGCCTATCGTGTAAAGCAAGAAATAAATGAAACGTATTACTATTTAGCCTACTTTGCCTTAAAAGTGAGCAGAGGGAGGCAATGTTCCATGAGAATATGTTTTACAACCATATCGACAAATCTCTATA